>JASANH010000477.1:0-31456 GCA_030248295.1 Mesodorylaimus sp. YZB2_4 | reverse complement strand
CTCATGCACTAGCCCCGTTCGTCCTCACCTGCTATGAGCGCGGTTCAGTGGGAATACACGCACCGTCTTGTCGTATCCGCCACTCACGAATTCGCGACCAGTCGGTGAGTAATCCACATCCATCACTGAAACGAAATAGGACCCAAATTGTTTCAGAGAGGCCCCAGGTTATGTACTGAACCAGACAATTATTCGTAAAAAGGGGTCTTGTTCGGAGCGGGACTAGAAAATTTTCTTAAAGTCAATCAGAAACTATCCTAAAACAGTCCCCGCAAAACTTGAATGAATTGTACAAAGTGGATGCAAAAATTGGAGTGTGCCTGCATTTGCTGCACAGAACATGGTGTACCTAGCCCATCCTTCACACATTTGCACCATCCCTAAGAGAATAGAGCCGCGGTGGCTCAGTTGGTTAAGGCGTTGATCCCGCATTGCTTGGGCCAGCATCCCTGACCGGGAGGCCGCAGGTGTTCCTGCTGAGGACGGCAGTTTAGTAAGCCAGTTCTCACGATCGGAGTGGGAGCCGGTCTTCGACGGCTGTTTAGTAAGTCCGTCGCTAACCTTGCACACCTGGTTCTGACGACTCACTAGGTACCGTCGAGTGCCGAACGAGTAGAGAATCAGGAAACTCGTTCCTGAACGCCAGTCGGGAAGGTCCCTCCCTTCTCAGACGCTGATGCTGCCATAGGACGCCCTCGTGTGGAGGTGCTCCTAGTGGAGACACACAGAAGGAAGCTGCCGTGAGAGCTGGTCGCCTCACGGCCTCGCTGATCATAAAATGACTGCTGGTCGGTTATAGGCAAACGGGCTGAGGAAGTCGCGAGGGGAACTGAGGCGGCACGGGGCCCAACCCACAAAAACTTCAAGAAAAACCATCCCTAAGAATAAAACTGCCTACTGTACTCACCAGCTTCCACATGATCCATATGCATATTGACTGGATCAGTCAATTTACGAATATCAAACGAATAGAGACTAAAATCAATAAATTGATAATCTGATCCAAGAAACGTCTCTACATTCCACTCACTTATAATCATCGTTAGCCACCGTAAATATAAAAGCTTCCATCGGATTCCAAGCGATCGCATTGCTACGTAATTTTAACGTGACCTAAAAATAAAACGTTTTCTTGATCAATAGTAACTGACGCCTCGCTGTCCGAACACTTTGATCATAGACCAATGCAATCAACTTACAATTATCGATTGATCAATAGAGAAACCTCAATGCTAGATATTCATATGCACGCTATGATCGAGATGATGCACACGCGTAAGTGGCGGCGGGATTTATGATAGAGTAGACCTCTCTGATCGCAGATCGAATGTCAGGGATGATATAAAAATTGGAATGTTTCTACCAGGTTGCATGGAGATCATGCGTTGGGGCATACACCCGAACCACATAAGCAATCATACTACATTGGTACTCAGCAGCGTCTGTTATCAAGTGATTCTGCGCAGTGAGTCTGTGATATGATAAGGACCACACATACCTGTAGTCCACGAAGAGGAGACGCCTGTGTCCTGCTATACTGCACACGACCTCAGGGATAGAGTACACATTACAGGCAGCGAAATACGATAAGTAGTTTCCAGGAAAACTGGAATGTCTAATGGACTTCTAATCGTCCATGAATGCTTGCTACACACACACTGTAGTCAAAAGCCATTAGGACGCTCACTTGCCTTTCTCAAGGGCACTTGACCACGACAGTCGTACAATATAATACTACGATCCGATGCTGCCGCAGCGAGTAAATCCGTCTGAAAAATATCACGAAACCTCAGATGCTGTCGATCGATCGACAACGTCGATTTGGAAAACCAGTTCAATGCACGTTCTACAAATTCAAACAGCGACTATAAACTGACACTCACTTCGATGGGATTAAATCGAATTCTATGCACTGTGTCGACACCCCAGTTAAAACAGCGTACAGGCGTAGTTCGTTGATCGTCCCACACGTAGACTCCCTCGCCATCGCCGCACGTGGCGAATAATGTACTCGACCAATGGTGGCTGATGTCCAACAAAGCGTGCTGAAAAAACCAATAGTTTTGCAAGATTTACTTGAAAACTTGGCGTTCAAAGCACTGAAATCATAAACTATTTGAATTCATTAGAATCCCCCGCTGGTCCACCACTTCACTTTACTCCTGGGCTGTCCTGTTCCTAATTCCTGCAGCCCACTCCACTGCACCACTGCACCCCACTGTACTCACTGTGGTCAAGATGGACTGCACAGGCTCGGGCATTTCTCCGCCACTGCTCTCCCGCGAAATCAATCCTTCCAGAGCCCATCGACTGATCCGCTTGTCATCGCCGACCGTCAGAAATGTTTCGCCGCTCGGGTCCACGCATATGCCACGCACGTAGCCAGAATGTGCTTGCACACTGGCCAAGCACTTCCGTCGGGATACGTTCCATAGACGGACCTGGAAAAGAAGTGGACTTTGCTGTATTTTGTGATAAAAACGGACGGCATCACTGAGGCCTTTCTCACGAACAGCGCCTGTACCCCTGGGGTCCCAATTCAAACGGGTCGGCAAAATTTCAAATCATCCAAAGCCACTTTTGTCAAATGCCAACCAGCATGTGTCGCGACGACGCGAGGAATAAAGAGGGCGAAGAAGTGTAAAGAACAGGACAGAATGACTGTGCGCACGTTATAAGAGCAGAATGTTTTGTGGATAGGCTCAAAAGACGGTCGATTGTGTGATTTCAGGTAACAGTTTCGGAATGTTTTGTGAATAGGCTCAAAGACGGTCGATTGTGTGATTTCAGGTAACAGTTTGGGAATGTTTTGTGAATAGGCTCAAAGACGGTCGATTGTGTGATTTCAGGGTTTTTTGGGTGGGGGAAAGGAGGGCGGTTTTTGTGTTTTCAAATATATATCACATCGTTGTACTTTGTCGACTCAACGACAGCATGTGCGTGGGAAATTAGCACAAAAGGATCGTGCCTAGTGTGGATGGATGATCAGATCCACTCAGATGGATTCCATCCAAACATTTTGCGGATTACAGCAACATCAAGACAGTGTAAAGTTGATTTTAATTCTGCGACAGGCATAAAAACCAGCCCCATAGAAGCACGGGATCATTTGCCTTACTTCGCCCAAGATTATACGCAGGGATCGCTTTGCAATTCTACGCAGGGTCTTGGATGAGACAGAAGAGAAAGTTACAGAGAATTGTCATACTGCCAAAGACCCTAGCACTGTATGTCTGCAGTACGAGCACTACTTCCCTGGTACTGTGTACTTCACCGCAGGTGGAAGAGCGAATCCTGGAATCAGCCTGACATGGGTCTACTTGAACAAAAAACGTAGCACTAAGTATTCAGAAAACAAAAACCAAAAGTATTCAAAAAAAGTACATGCCCTGAATCTTTAGATCTACTGTACATATCATGCTAGATCTCTCATGCATCATGTATGGCTATGGCCGTCCTAAATTTGGGACAAGCCCTAGCTAATTGCTGGCAAACGTCTGTGAGCGAAATGAGTTTAGAGATAATAAGCCATTATTTATTCAATACTCACTCTTGAAAAATCTAGCTCGCTAGAGTTACAGGAAATCAGTCTTACCTCTCCATCGTATGAGCCGGATATCAAGGAAGATAACTGCTTTGGATGTTTAGCCAGACAATGTACACCATCGCGATGACCGTCCAAGGAACCAAGAAACGGTTTGGCAAAAACTCGCTCCAATTTTGTGGCATTCACAGCGCGAACGTATTCTCGACTTTGTTGAAATGGATGCAGCGATGGGTCGTAATTGCGTGGAACTAAAAATATAGGGTGGTCCTAAATGGAGACACACGCCTATTCTGGCTAATATAATAACAGAAACGGCTGCTCCACCAAAGAAAACCGTGAAAACTAAACTGAAGAAATGGTGCTTTTAAATTGAATCTTCTTACCCTTATGAATATCATTCTTTGTTTCGCGAACATAATCGCTCGGATTACGACAGAGCATTTTTACCTTCATTTTCGTTTTTCGTATCGTTCGATACGATAACGAAGGAAAATTTTAATTTTTAAATACGGCCCGCGTACTGTACTCTTGAAGGCGGTGCCACTGCACGGCTAAACAGAAAACGACGATTCCACACGGAGTTCTATACTGTTGTAATATGCATATCGGTCTGCAGTAGGAGTATCAGGATCCATATATAGGTACCTACTGTAAATCCTATCTTCTTACCCGGGCTATGCCAGCAGCGACGGCGCCCGGGCCAGTTGGCGCCTTGTCTACATTTCACACTGGCCATGTGAAATACTGCTTGGGCGGATGACCGACGTACAGCAAGGAAAGGCATGCTACTTCGCCCGTTGCCGCAAGAAAAATTCTGCAGTACTACGAAGAAAAACGGACATCTTGAGGATTCCCGAGCGCAGGAGAAGGAGACTTTGTTGGCTGATATGAGCTGACTGAAGCATAAAAAATCAGACTACTCACGGCATATGGTGCATCAAGTTGTAGCTGGCCCTTCTTGGGTAAAGTGCAAGACGTACATAGAAGTGACGAAGCGCGAGCTATTGTACCTAACGGCATGTTTTGTCTTGCCGATCGGACTGTGTTTCAACAAGCATCTTTGAATATCGTCGGGATAATGGCCATAAGATTGCATAATCATTTTTTAGACGTTCTGACGATATTACCCATCCCTGGTCAAATTTGTGGACCCGTATTCTAAAGTATGAGGTCCACACTTTAGAAGTCGTTTTTGATCGATATCTCCCGAATCGATCAAAATATCGCGAAGTCCCATCGTAGGGTTCTCGGGTGCCATGTCCCGCATGCTGGGGTCCAATTTCATCGAAATCCGTCGAATGGTGCCCAAATGGCGAAAAAACCTTTCTAGAACTGTTAAGTACTGTAGTTTTGTAGAATCGCGAAAACTATCTTCTAGCACAGGTAGCGTACAGTAGCTTGTTGATGTTACTAACAGGTTGACCAGAGAAGGGTGGTCATCGCTGAAAATTTCGAGAAAATCAGCGAAAACCGTTTTCATCGATTATCTAACGATCGGATCAGAAATGAGAACAACTTAACCCTTAGTTGGTCGAACTCTTGGGTCCACAGACCCAACGCATGTTATAACACAGGGCGAAACGGTTTTATGTGCATATCTCGACAACCAGCCATTATTTTGCAAAACAGTTTGGTAGTATCATAGGTTGATAGGTAGGACATGCTAGTACCAAAAATTATCGAAATCGATCAAGCGGTTCTCAAACGGCGGCCCGAAAACCCCAAAAAAGTGCCCAAAAACAATAATAACTTCAATTGAAACATGAATCGTACGAAAGGAAGAACTATCTTCTAGCACAGGCATCGTACAGTTGCTACTTGATGCTGCAAACAGTGAGACCAACTAGGGGTTAACCCTTAGTTGGTCCGACTGTTTGCAGCATCAAGTAGCAGCTGTACGATGCCTGTGCTAGAAGATGATTCTTCCTTTTGTACGACTCATGTTTCAAATAAAGTTATTATTGTTTTTGTGTGCTTTTTTGGGGTTTTTGAGCCGCCATTTAAGAACCGCCGGATAGATTTTGATAAGTTTTGGTACTAGCATGTCTTACCAATCAACCTATAATCATACAAAACGATTTTGCATAACAATGGCCGGTTGTCGAGATATGCAGATAAAACCATTTTGCCCTGTGTTATAAGATACATTGGGTCTCCGGACCCAAGAGTTAGACCAACTAAGGGAAGGGTTAATGCAGTCTTGTAGAGCTCGAAATTCTGCACAACTGTAATCTTGAGATCGAGGGCGGTCGTAACTGAAAATTTCGAGAAAATCGATGAAAACCTTTTGTCACGGACTGATGGGCGTCAAGCCGTGGCGCTCGTCGCCGTGGAGCTCGTAATGTCAAGCTTGATCACTGGAAATGCACTTTGCCAGAACTTATAACCCGTGCTTGCTTGCTTGCGCCTTAGTTCCTTAGCATATCCCTCTTTTGGATGTTTGCGCCCTAATTATTGATGCGCCCTTTCTGTGTTCGCCTTTTTTGTGTGGAATCATGAGGAAGTTGCTATTCCTATTGCTTATGGGCCTGATGTGGAGCAAGCGCCAACAAGAACGAGCGTGCATCGGGCCATCAGATGTGCCATAGTAGCCTGCTGCACTGAATCCAGGGCTAACCAGCGCACCCGGGGAGTGGGAGCTATGAGCAGTTGCATATCGGGCGATTAGCTGTCTTGTATGCCAGATCACCTTGTTACAGCCTGTCCATAAGATCGCTCGTAATACGGCAATAAATGTACACGCTATAGAAACTCGTACTGCCATGCGGCTGTGTCACCACCATGCATACGCTGTCTCCCGATCACACAGTCTGTCTGATGTTTCAAACTTCCTTTGAATAGTGTTAGACGAGCGTTCTTGCTGGGGTACATTCACTCAAAGAGTTAAGGTACGTCTCGACTGTGGGGCACTCGGCCTGCAGGTGGGGAATTTTGGGAGAGTTAGTGAGGCCTCCACTGCCCGGATTGACATGTGGACGACCATGCAACGCTATGGTTGGTGCAGTTGGGAGGAACGGGGGAGACATTCATCGCCCCCTGTTTTTACGAAAGTTTACGATTCATGTATAGGATCAATTTTAGAATATGGTTGCGTGGCATGGGATCCTTTAAAGACTGATATTGATCAATTAGAACGCGCTAATAGATGCGCACATAGGCTAGCATAGCCAGCTGCTATTCTGATGCCTTGGGTAAAGCTTGCTGGTCTACGCTTTATGATAGGAGGAAAAGTTTGACATTGACTCAGTTTTATAAATTTTACCATGGTATTCATGATTTTGGACATGCCCGACTCGTTCACAAATCTGATTTTCGCGTTAGCGCTCGTACCTGTGAAGCCCATCATCTGGTTGTCCCTAGGCATTTACTGAGTCTTATAAGCAAAGCTATATAATCGTCTTCGCTTTTATGGAATGCAGCGCCTTCTGAGACGGTTTGTGGAGGTTTTCCGCGACTCGTCGCCTGGTTAGACACTACGGGCAGCGGAATCCCCACCACCACTCAAAAAATTCCCACCTGCAGGCCGGGCTGGCCTGAAGTCGAGACGTACCTCAACTACTTAGGTGGATGTTCACCAGCAAGGAAGTGCGTCGAAACGGAAATGAAAGAAGTTTGAAACATCAGTTCGACTGTGCGATAGGGAGATAGCGCTTGCTGCAAGGACAAACAGGCCCCATGCCGGACCAGGACCGAATTAATTGCTGCAGTACAAGTAGACCCATGCATAGTTTGCTACAACGTTTTTCATAGCAACTGGCTCAAGTCGTGCCGCTGGGAGAACAGCCGCAGATAAGAAGGTGCCGTCAGATATGGGTGGAAAAGAGCGGATGGCGCTATTGCTTGCAGGGGAAATTTGGGAGCACGGCTTCGTTGTCATAATTTGACAAAACAGGGGAACTGTGAGTGACTGTAGTGACTGTTTCAAATGTTGAATCACTTGCCTTTGCCAGTTGAATTACCTGTAAACCAGTAAATCAGTTGGTGTGCTTCAGTTCTGTCCGGCGTGTTTTTCAGTTTGTATCATTTTTCAGGCAAGCCTTGTGGGAATAAGGAAATATACGATTTGGCCGCGGGTTATTGCAACAGCGCGGTAAGAGCGAGAGTGATTTTCTGTTTTCTTGTCAGCATCTTGTGTGGCAGAGTGGTCATTTTTGATCTTGTGGGGACACCACCCTTCACTGGCCACCCTTCCATGGTCAACCCTTCCCGTCAAACTGTTAGTAACATCAAGTAGCTACTGTACGCTACCTGTGCTAGAAGATAGTTCTTGCGGTTTTACAAAACTACAATACTTTACATTACAAACGAGGTCTATATAGTTCTGGGAAGGTTCTTTCGGCGCCATTCGGGCACCGTTTGACGGATTTTGATGAAATTTGACCCAGCATGCGGGACATAGTATTCGAGAACCCTATGATGGGATTTTTCGATATTTTGATCAGTTGGGGAGACATCGATCAAAAACGACTTCTAAAGTATGGACCCGTACTGAGGATACGGGTCCGCAAATCGGACCAGCGAAAGGAATCGCTAAAAATTGACGTATCCGAGACGCTGCAGGGACATCAGGGCCTGACTGTATGTACTCTGACGTGAGTGCGTGAGAAAGAAGATTTTCTGAAGCGGTGGCGAAAGCTAGTAAAGCATGATGACTTTGCCGATCAGTCGGATGCCCGCATTACGGAATCCAAGAATTGCAGGCTCCGGCATAAAAGCATAATCAAAAACCTGTTTCAGTAGAGCTGGTAAATATATTTTTTCAATTGAGCTGAAATTACTCGCGTTATAATAGCTGGATGAAATATTTCTCCCAGCCTTCCTCGCTGGTCCAAATACACCATCATCCAGTGGCTGCAAAAGTGATGAAGAATGTGGAATCAGGATGACGAGCTCGATTCGATTATCCATGCGGGTGCTGGAATGAGAAATGTGGCCATTCAGGACAAGCACGTGGTAACCAGATCAATCGATTTCGCAAACGGAATAAAGACATTGACTAGTTATTCGTAGAATACATGCTATTCCATCCAACCATTAGAGCTTTTGCTTCTGAACCATTTAGCCTTACTAGTCCACTCTGGTTTCACATGCTGTCCACGATGAGTGACCACAGATGGTGCGCGATTGCCAGTACTGTTGACACAGACCATACAGTGAAGTTCTTCTTGCTTGGTTGCTTGGTAGCAAGCAGCTGGATTCGCCCTGGGTTCAATCCCTGGTGACGATGGTCGGTTTGTATGCCATAACCCTACGGTTGGTAAAAATACTTGATTTGAATGCGTATGCGTTTACGTAAAGTCTCTTGAATAGGGGGAGGGGCTCAGGTTAGCGGTCGACCGATAACTCGACTCTGTAACACACAGGTATGTATCTATACGTGCTATATCACCTAGGCGAACGTTTTCACTGAGAGGCCCACCCATTAGAGACTCGAGGCAATCGAGAAAACAAACAAAACGCTGCTGGCTTTTGTTTGTTTGTTTATTTTCGTTGTAGTAGTATAAGACCACTTGTCTCATAGAATAGGTTTACTACTCGACTGCACCGAGTACGCACAGGCATAACACTGATTAGAGAGCGAGCATCTACCCAGAGGCAAGAGTGCACCGGCACAAAACAAACAAACAAACAACACACATCAGACAAAGGGAGACCAGTTCCAAACACAGCAATCACCGAATGATACCGAACAGGCCTAACATCCAACGAGGTCACTCTCATTTGCATAATGGTCTTCATTCCCCCTTACAGTAGGGCTGGCAATAACTCACTGAAAGCTAGAGGGATGGAAGGGGGATTTTCGGGCATAGTTGTAAGGGGTGTAGTGTTTACCCTTCCACCTAGTCCCAGCAAGTTGGCGCCGGTTACCGGTTATCAAGGTACGATACCAGTTAACAACGCCAGGTCGCCCGATCAAAGTACAATCAAGGCTCAGAAGACCAGTTCCTATGACTAATGGGTGATCTGATGATATATGCAAATCGATCTACTGGGGAGGTATGTAAGGGGATGTCTGCCTTGTTCTTGGTGAGTGTGTGCCGTGTCTCCGTCGGGTGCGTGTTTCAGTAAACTAAGTGATTACATAGTCTTCTCTGTTGGGCCATTCGCAGTCCATTTTTCTCGAGAAATGTGGACTTGGGAATCGGTTCTGATATGGATACATGCCCCCTGCGCAGAAGGAGGAAGGATCACTGAAAGTTTTTTAAAGTTCCACGTCGTCACCTCATTATTCGCTTGACTCATTCATATCTGATCTAGTGACTTTATATTCTTCCTTCGATTTCATGGGAATCAGCTTCGACTCCTTGTATTTCAATCGGATTTCTGTTGGGTTTGTCGGAATCGCAACCCCGGAATAAAATATTCCCATGTAGCCGACGAATTATGACTCATTACTGGAAACGGAACGAAAGCCAAATTTCGGAACAATCACTGCGTCATTGACCTCTAATCGCATTTGGAGAAGATCTCTGCTCAATTCAGCTTACCGCCTATTGGTGTATTTCTAATTACTCTGTTCCAAAAGGGGGTGCGTGCCTTTAAATTCATCATCCTCAAAGAAAATCTTCAAGCAGCTCAGGATGGTCTGACTGCCTCGATCGTCATTGATTACACCTTACATCGTTTCAGCCCTGCCCGAGGTATTCAAGAAACAAGTTTGGCAACTTTTCTCGTGTCTGAGTTTTAGGAATTTGCTAAGATCACCCCTACCAAAACCTGGAACTTTTTACCAATCATACTGTATTCGAATTGTTTAGAGCTCAACATGAAGAAGCTCATGAAGAACACTAAACTTTCCCTAATGGCCATTGAGCCGCGTAACGTCGGAAGCTGGCGAACATTATGCAGGAGAGGGATTTTAGCTATCAAAAGCTGCCTGCCTGTCGCTTGTCTGCTGGTAGCTCGTGGAGGAACGGCGAGCTAGGAAGGTTAGTCACTGGTTCGCTTAGGCTGTGCTCGCTAGGCGCCGCTGCGTTCGTAGCCCTCACAACTGGACCGACTAGTGGTGGCGGCACTCGCGCGTGGGTATTGAAAGAGGCATGCAGGACGGTATCTACTACAAATCTTGCTTGCAATTTCTTGAATAATATATGTGTTTGCTTTGTTCCTGTTTTGTCAATTTTGTGTTTTTCTCTTTGAAGTGTAAGAGTACTGCTGCCGAGTGAGATGCGATACAGGGCAAAACACTATAATTAGCGCGCTCTCCCGATTATGTAACCGTGCATGGATGGCACACCATAAATTCGCAGCAGCAGAGAGTCTAAACCAAGGCTAGCAGGCTGACGATGAGTTCATTTGCCAGTGGTGGCAGACGAATAAGCCACATAAAATTCTTCTGGCACCATTAGTTCGAATTGGAACAGCGATCTGTTGCATGCTTATAGTACATTATACAGTACACTTGATCTCGCAGGCGGTAATGATTGGGACCTGGGAAATCCAGTTTTCGTTCCGAGGACTGGCTGGCATCACCTTCGAATGGATAATATTTGGGCTCTCCCGTGACCCAGAAACCGCGCGCGGCGGCTCGAGAAGGAGGGGGCTGCAACAGAGATGCCTTTGTTCTTGATAAGACTCGTTTGATACCAATCTAATAGACACTGATCGTGAGCCCCTCCTTCTTTGAATGCGTATGCGTATTGCGTAATACGCAAATTGCGTACTCCACAAAGTATGCGTACAAGTTTACGTGTTGCGTATTTTTCCCACTATGGCTAATGATATATCTAGTCCTAAACTGCAACGAACTGTGTGTCCATAACTGAAATGTCAACCACCACAACAGTACTGCGTACACATTAGACATCGCAGAATTTGTCGCTGCCGCTTATGGTCGGCTAAAAACGTCTTCGGGGAGAAATTTCTATTAGGTTGGACCATGGATTATTTCTCAGGGGTCCTTTCTGGCTCAGCCAGCTACCCGTGTGGGCCAGAATCCCTTTCTGGCCAGTGTCCATTTTGCATAAATGGGCCAGTGTCTCTGTTTCGATTCAGCCAAAATCTCTGCACAGCAAGTGCCTAAGGTGGGTGATGTTCTCTGAGCATGCCTGCACCCGCACCCATGACGCGGTTACAAATGGACGAAAATGCCCACAGATTATAATCGAGAGCTAAAACTGAAGGTGATTCTCTAAAACGGCCATGGTGCTATCCTGCTGTATTTTCGTAGACTGATTTGCGAGCTCTAAAAAAATCAGAATATGTTATCGATGAACGTTAGTTTGGTTCCGAGCCAGACATGTGCTCGCCATTTATGCTCCTCACCATGTGCTGGTGCAAGAAATTCAAGCTTACTTGGAGCCTTGGTTCACTAAGCGCATTTGAAGGGGATTGAAGTGAAGTTTTTGTAAAGAATGCTTGGCAACCTTTACAAAAAATATTTTGGCTGAATCGGTTTTCTGGTTGAAGCGGGACTGGCCAAAAGGGGTCTCTGGCTGAAACAATACCCTGTCGAGCTGGGAATTTTTCTGGCTGAAAAGGGGACACTGGCCGAAATGGGCCGCAATCAGCACAAGAAGTCAGTCACTTTGCGGAAACGAATACAGATTCTTCCGCCCCTCCGCATTTATCTGTGTATAATGAATCCAAATCGAGAAAAAATAAGACCAAGTAAATTAGCTGCAGTGCAGTGCATTTATCTGCAAACTTCCTAACTTACTGTGAGTGACCTATAATAAACTTTCTAGCGTAGCTGGACTATTTCCTCTTATCAGTAATTTGACTCGTATACCTGATTACGAAGATGTGCAGTAAATAAAAAATATGGTGCAAAAGTGAATTATACTGTACTGTAGCCCTTCTTTCTACAACAGCCAAGTCGTTATCGCGCAATAATTTTTGATTTTGTTGAACCCGATAATATCGAAATACGCATTGTATGTATTGCGTACAAGCCAGTTTGCGTATGCGTACTATCTGTTTTCTTTGGGAATGTACACGCGGCCTATGCAGGAACGTGGAGGGCGTGTACATTCTCAAAGAAAACAGCTTATATATGCGTACACCAGGTCGAATGCGTATGCGCACGCGTATACGTACGCATTCGAATTTCAATGCGTGATACGCAAACTTTGCGTACGCGTATTTTGTACGCAACCAACTGTACCTAACCCTCAGCGGCCTTTCCCCCTTCCATCTTCCCCTGATGACTGACGGTACTGTCAGAGTGGTCCGAGTGGAGAGACGGAAGCCAAACGAGGAGACAGTCTCTGTCGGACACCAACAGGGTTTAGGGTTCGAATTCACAATGCTCACCTTCGTGGGAAAAAGCACCCTTTTGACCTCAAAGCGCATTTTTGTGACTGAGTCTTGTGAATTCGGGCCCAGACGCCACCCGCCACCGCCCGAAGAAGTCAGTATCCTGTCTTGGGCGCCCTCATGCTAAGCTGCTAGTGGAGGCGCACAGACGGGGAAGATACCGTGTGGTTTGCCTCAGGGGCCGTTCAAATAAGACGTCGTACGCCAGGGGGGGGGGGGGAGGGGGGTCAGCACCAAAACGACAAAAAACGACAAGGGGGGGGGGGGTCAAAGGCAAAACGACATCGTTTTTACACTAGGTATTCCAGCGTTTTTCCTCCCTTTCGAACTCTTCTGCTAGAGCCTAATTGCGGTCAGATGAGCACAGGTCCGCCAGTTTTGGGTCACCTAATCATGATAGTTTTGATTATAATAATTAATTGGCCAGACTCAGTTTGTTATAGGAAGCGGCCGCCTTGGTGCGGCGCGGTTTTCGCATTTGTCTCTCCATATTAGTCAGTAGCGCGGCTGGACTAACCCTGGGTTCGATCCCGATGGAGGTCTGCTTGCGAACCATGAACCCTCTCTGACCTTGCACACCAGGGCGTGAGGGACTCAGCCAGTAACATAGAGGTGCTACGAGTGGAGAGACGGAAGCCAAACGAGGAGACAGTCTAAGGGGCAAGGCTCGAAGCCCGCCCGCCATCGTCCAAGAAAGTCGGTGTCCAATCGATGATGTCCTCGTGGGGACGCGCAGAGGGAAGCTGGTGTGTGAGCTGGTTCCCGCATAGCCTCGCTTAGAAGGTTTGACTGCTGGCCAGCTGGAGGCAAAAACGGGCTTCAGTCCAAAACATTTTTTAAAGCAAAAAAGTTGAAGTTTGATAAAGAAAAATGTGCTCTATCATAAAGAGTTATTCGTTTTGCTTTTATACTGCTATTCGATTTTCGACGAGTGCATTTCAAAAATTGACAAACAATCTTTGGGAACTAAAAGCGTAGAGTCAAGCTGTGAAACCATCAGCACATTTTACCTCTACCAAATTGTTACTAAAATCAAATTACTAAATGTCTCTGCTGTAAACATTCCGAAAAACATTGTTGGAATATATACCAATATGAGGATGGGAACATGTGGACTCGAAGGAAATATGGACATGAGCAGCGGCAGGGTGAAGTGCGCCGATACTCATGAAATTTTTTGAAGTATGTCTTTACTCCCACCTTTGCAGTTAAGGGGGGTATTGGCTTGTACGGCGTCGAAAAGGGGGGGTCAGGCGCAAAACGACAAAATACGATAGGGGGGGGGGGGAAGGGGGGTCAAAAATTGCTGATTTGCATACGACGTCGTTTTTGAACGGCCCCTCACACGGCCCTGCTTAGAAAGTTTCACTGCTGGCAGATCGGCTCAGCCCGCTTCATTAGAAAAATTTCAAAACTGGCCTGACGCTGCAACTGTCTCTTTAAAATGAACCAACAGACAAATCAGAATTCCTGGTGAAACCGTTGTTTTTCCTTTGGTCGCTCGCCGTCCGCTATTTCGCGTTCCAAGCAGACATCGTACGAAACCCGCGCCAAATTCAAAATTTGCTTTGCCAGTAAAGTCACTAAACTCAAGACGACCGCAGAAAATCGTTTTCATTATCTTAATAAATTTTTTACTTCGTTTCACCTCGTTCAATACGCAATTGGTGTTTTCCATTAGCAACATATCGTTTCACACTGGTGCACGTCATACAAGTCACTACCAAATGTGCACTACGCTTCGATCTCCATCGTACTCTCACATTTTTCATCGACCCTTTTTCACAACGGCCGAAGTCGAACACGGTATTGCACTTTTTGCAAATGGTTCGTTTTTGTTCAGGGTGCACACGAACTCGGGTCTTCCTTTGCACTTCCCGCATGACCCTAGTGTAAAACGAGGAGATCCGTTTGTATGCCTTCATCCGGGGCGACGATGACGGGGTGGTCGGGGACGATGACAAGATGGATCGAGCTGCTTGGTATAAATAGTTAACCCGATGGAAATTAGGATTGTTCGTCGGGGCTGATCGACTAGTGACGATCGTGCCGGCATTCTGATCAGTTTTTGCCTTCTTCGCCATTTGGCAATCAGTGGTCGAATCTGCAACAACATCGGATCAGCGACCTCCTTCGACCAGTAAAAACAGTGCGGTAAGAAACATGAGACATTAATATAGAATTATCACTCGTGAGAGGAAACTGGACCAGGCTCGAATCCCTCGCAGGGCTCAACTTTTTATTTTCTTTCTCGATTTCCACCCTTTTTCTACTGTGTCTTCCGGCTAGCTGGAGATGCTTCTTGAATTTGACTTTTAAGACTGACCTCATACACAAATCCATAGTAGAAAGGCACCCCTAGGCTATTTGCATCAACTAAATCTGACAAGTCTAAACCACAAACTAAAAGTAATGGTCACATAACTTATCTCCAATCATATACACCAACCGACTGTGATTATGAACCCTTTACTTTAACTAACCACACGTAAACCTATTTCCAACGTCTAAACCTTATTCACTGTATAACACGCAGAATCCAAATACAGTAAGCCAATCCTTACTGCCAAATAAACCAGCACATTACAAGGGCAAAACCTTTTATATACTCAACCTAATCGCCCGAGCATCTAATCGTGGACACTCAGCAAACCAAGAGATAAGCCACATAAATTAAAATCAACTTACGTCTAATGGTTTACTGTAGTGACTCCTAATCAGATCACTGCACCACAAAAGTTAATTATACTTCCACATCCATGAGCAACCGCTGCGGTTACAGTATGCCAGAGTGCAGGACAGGATCACCCAAGTACTGCACATATACTAATTCTTGTATCAAAAAGGCAGTCCAGGGTTTCAAATGTAAGCCAAAAATAAAGGCAAGCAGAAAACATTAGACTCAACAAACATGGCAATGGAATAGCTACGGTTGGCGACACATTCATAAAAGTACTTCAGTTTGTTTCAAAAATGGAAGATCTAACGCACGCACATACCCAACACGTCCTAACCAGTGCATTCGAAAAAACTTAGAGTAGAGGACAACTAATGTACGCTATTCCACCCTACATGCCTTACGCGTCACTCACAAACACTGTACAATAACACTACAGTACACCCTAGCCAACAAAATCAAACAGTTCAGACCAAAACGTAGCGCACCGTCCCACACCTGATAAAACATGATTCATCTGTACCATAGACCCCACTTATTATCCGTATGCCATCGTGGTATGAACTTTGATGAGCCTGAAAATGAAATAAACCGTCATTTTTAGTCATAAAACGGTTGGGTTCGTTTCAAAAAACGGAAGATACAGCGCCGGATTCCGCGTCGGTTGCACAAAAAGAGCACTTTTAGGATGCAGTAATCGTGCCCCTTAGTCAAAAGTTAATATCGTAAGCTGGCTCTATGCAGCTGGATGCAGATAACAGGGAAATAAGCCAGCCACTCCACGGCCTTCTACCACCCATCCCACTTACCAATCATCCCAGCAGACAAGCTACGCACCATTCCATCAACGATCCCCTTTCTTTTTCGACTCCTTATCTTTCTTAGATCGTAAAAATGATGGCGTCTTAAACCGTTTCTTCTTTTCTTTCTTTTCAGACGATGCGTGCGATGAATCCTGAATAATAGCCATTATCTAAGGTCTCCATAATCACCCAAGATTGCCCTTACCTTATGAGCTTCTTCATCCGAAGCAGTGGCCCGGCTCATATCTGTGGTGGCATAACGCTGATTCACGTCTCCTGCAAAGAAAACCTGGGGTGTCGTCTGCCCTCTTGATCCCATGTTCCTTCCCCCTGGCCTACGGTAGACCAAACTATAGTACTTAATTTCCCGACGTCAAACCAGCAGTGTCTCGTATACGTATAACACACCACCAGCCACCCCCATTCCTCCTCTGACATCAGACTAACTCGCCCCTATAATCATGCATTCATTGCCTTTACTTCCAAATCGGGACGTAACCATTCTCCTCGACCAGCACCGCCCCCTTCACCCTCGAGTGCGCATACCTGTGTTTGGTGATGTGTTGAAACAGGAATCCCCCCCCCCCCCCGTATCCACGATTCCGACCAAGTCATAAATCTTGGGCAATGATCATCTCTCGAATAAGTCCAATGGCGATCCCCCCCCCCCATGGCACGGCAAAACCATCAACTCCCCAGCCCACTCACCTACGCATCGCCACACCCCAACTTCGCCAGTCCCATCAAGACTCGACCCATGATCCAAATCAGCATCAACTATTCATTCTCTGTTCTCGCAAGCCTGCCTCTACAGTACACCCAGCATCGACCGATCCACCGATCCGGCCGAACCGATCCGCCGATCCAGGGGGTGGATCGGATCCCGATCCGATCCGACCGCTGGATCGGCCGGATCGGCATTTCAAATTTGCCGCGCATTACCTGCTTGAAAAACACGCGTATGACTTGTTTTACGATACTCCTCTGACATTTGAGTTCTCTCCCATAATCATTGTCTCTGTGACATACGTGAAGTTTTTTAATGGGTTTCAGAGGTCAGAGAGAAATCAGATGCAATGGCGAATAGAAGAAGTGAATAAGGAGCTTAACGATAGCTTAACGGAGCTGGATCAGGATCAGGGCGATCCCGATTGGGATAGGATTTTTCTGTGTTTTGCGTATGAGCCTTTATACCTCACTGAAGCACTTTTCAGTCATACAGCTTTTTTGAAACTTCCCAATTAATTATTATTATAGATAATTTGAAAATTGATTTGAAAAATAGGGAGTTCTGATACAGGCCATATATAGATAAGCCATGCCAGCTCACGTCATGTCATGCTTTATTCCTGACCAGCACCATGCAGCACTATCGGGGGTTAGGAAACATATGTCATGTATTGACAATTAATTTTACCCAGGCGAGAGTCGAACTCTCCCCTCTAATCGTAAGTGCGCACCTAGCGTGACAGGCAAACGACTACCGCAGGCTACGCCCCAGTTTTGCTTCCACCCCCAGAGCTGCTACAGACTACGATAAACAGACTAGCCTAGCTAGCGTGCTTTTTTCTTTATTTATGCAGAATCCCCATGCCTAATCGTCGGGATCCTGGCCTGTCGTTGAGGATCACGCGAAGAAACGAGCTTGTTTGGAGTCCCGCTTATTGGGCCTGAAGGCCCAATAAAGATATGTAAAACGATTTGAAATCAGAGTTTTTTAAATCAGTGAATGAAGAACAAAGATTGCGCAGAATTTTGGACACAGTTTTTGGCTTGGGATCGGTTAGGATCGGATCGGCTGGATCGGATCGGATCGGATCGGCCGGATCGGATCGGATCGGGATCGGATCGGGCCGATCCAGAGCATGGATCGGATCGGGATCGGGATCCGGGCTGAGGGTCGGATCGGTCGATGCTGGCAGTACACGTCATCTACCCTACTCGCATACTGCATAATAAGCCAATCAGTCAGGCCGGACATAAGCCAATGGGTGACGAACAAAACACTGTTCTCTACAGCATGCCTTACTTCCATTCGTCGCTTTCTTCAAACCGAATCGATCCGATTTCGATCGCTGAAACCATCCTCCCAGCGATGAGGCTAAAAATCATAAACAACACACACCTATCAAAATGAAACGAAACGTAAAATGCATAAAAGCGAGCAATGGGCACATTTAACGGGCAAAGCAAAATTAGCCAGTGCCTCGATTAGCAATCTATAAAAGGCTGCCATGCATTCGCAAATAATTCTAAAAATGTGTTTCAAAAGCAACAATAAGACCTAGGGTAAAAAGCACAAGCATCTCCAGGAAACATCGTGTGATAAAATATACTAGCCAGACCTGACCGCCTATTAAACAAGGAGCCCAGCCACCTATCCCGCAGCTCAGCTGTGTCAGACAGCGCCGCCAGAATCGCACAAATCAACTTCACCATCTTTTCCACAAAAACCCAGACGAGGAAGACTACTTACGTTGTACTTTGGATGTGATCGTGGCAGCTGTCTGTCCCAATGATATCGTTCGCTCGGGTTCGGAAGTCTCACGTACTGTCGACGAAGCTAAACACAGAAACCTGTCATCACTAGACTTTGACACTGTGTGCACTGTAAACACTAATCAACTAAACCAGAGGGTTGCCATACAAAGCGGGAAGACGTGCCCAAGGTGAAGAGAGGCCGACCAGACCATGTGCAACCCAGGCCTGGCGTTTAGCACTCGGCACGCCTGTCCTTACCATTCAGCACTCCCACCCCTTTCACTGGCCCTACAAGGGAACGTGACAGCAAGCAGAAATAAGCAAAGGAAGAAAACCTGATAAAACAACAGCAGACCGACTCGGCCAACACAAGCAACCGCATCGTTCCCAACCAGTACCTTATTCGCCAGCACTCGAGCCAATGCTTCAACGACGACACTGGACGCCCGCAACAAAATCCACTACTCACTGGTCACAACCCAAAGCTTAAGATTTGCAGCATAAGGAAGCCCAACGGTGCCTACATTTCCCAGCTCATGTGCTTTCAGATAGTACGATAGAGTACTGTACCTCACGCCGCCTAGACCCTGCCCAAATATGGAAAGGCATGTTTCGTAGGCTGTAACCACAGCATGTGTCCACCACGAAGCAGGTTTTCCATCTATTGACTTCCGCTGAATCATGCCAAGAGGCACTAGTACCACTAGGATACTCAAAATAAACGGCAGCAACATCACTCTATTGAGCACAGACGGACTGGGGTGGGGATTTCCTCTTATCAGACTTGCAAACCCCCCCCCCCCCCCAATTCGATACAGTCCATCACCCTTGGAGCCGATCGTGGGACCCGCAAAGCACACCTTTCCAATTTTGAGTTCAAAACGAACATAAGGCCTATTTCCATGCAAAATCACGAACTAGCTTCCTCTCCATTGCAAGCTCTCGCAATAGGCTAATCCACTACTACACCACTAGCCACGACAAGATTCATGCCTATACGAAGCTACAATAGTAGCCAACTTTCAACTCTAACCTGCAGCACTGGCCACTTTGATTGGCGTCGAAGTGGCCAATTCGCGCGGCGTCTCATCGACGACAGCAACACCACGTTGATCACGTTCACGCGCAGCTTGCATCAGTGACATTTCTTCTATAAAGCCAGACCACGATATCAACCTCGTAGCACTGCCCTACATTCGAGAAGAGATACCGCGGACACAGATGGTATCAACACTCCAGGCAGGCTTCCTTAGTCGTTGGAGAAAGAAGCACCAACCCGACATGTTTCTGCCTCGTCTGTTTGTGCGTATCGAAACCCTGAGAAGGCAATTGACACGCTTTATGCGGCGACCAACTAAGGCAGCCGAAACCGTTAGCCCTCCACAGGCCAAATATTGTGCATGACGCACTGATTTTCATGCCCTATCGCTAAGCAGCGAGGGCATATCTGATTGCTACAAATAACCTTATCACCACAGCAGCTTGATGCATATCAGTATATCAGCTGGATGCAACAAGCAGCTATGACCTTCATACAAGACTTAGTAATGATAAGGATACGATTACTCGCTACTTATCAGACATGATGATACGCCTTCTCCGCATCAGTCGTGTTCAAAGCCTAACTCTCAAATTGAACGAAGCATGAGCTGCTGAACGCAGGCCGCATTCTAGCTCTCAACTCTCTCTTACGCAGCCCTCATCTGCCCACCATCTCCCCATAGCTTCATCTCGGAGCCTCCTGTCCCAGGCTCACAATATGCAAACTGTATGTGCAATAGCAGCGCCCCTGTCTTCCATCCAACTTACCAAACGAAGAATCCGACATGCCAGCGCTCACTGCCCCGCCTTGCCTCCGTTCGACGTCCTCGATATAATGCTGTATGTCCTCTTCGGTTATGCTGGCGAACGGATTAGGCTGATACAACTGACGATAGATCTGGGCATTGTGACGGTACTCCCGATCGATTATACCTTGACTAGCGGCACCGATTATGATCATTTCTTGCGTACCACTCGCTTCCGCATCCTTCAATAAGATACCAAATCATATTATCGTTCCATTCTCCCCTCGACCCCACAGGAATTACAGGCTTCCTCAATCTTCTGCAGTCCCCACATCTCACCTTCAATTTGGCCGCTTCTTCCCACGTCACACCTTCCAAAATCTTTGATTGTGGTCCAGCAGTTATGTTATCAGCTCGTCTAGCTTCCTTGATCTAAAACTAGCAGCTATTCCCAAGAAGCACACAATAAAGAAGTCCAACAAGAAACATCATTTTGACAGCCCATCTTGTTCAGTGGGCATACCATTCCACCCGCCCCTTGTCCTTCACACCACACCCAGTCTTCACTCACCGCCCTTTGCTTCTGTTTGAACTCCTTCGGATTTCCTTGCGACAACGGCGTGAATTGATGTGGCGACGTAATCTTGATAGGATTTGAATGCGGTGCGTCAGTTGCCGCGTCTGGTACCCACTAAACGACACAAACCATTGTAGGCTCAATACCAGACGCCGATGCCTATGAAACCCAATTCGGCCAAACTGAAGTCATAAAGCCCCCCAAACCTAAGCTAATGTCAGAATTTAACTTGCGCAATTGCGTCTAATTAAAATATAGATTCTAAGACCCTCGACTCAGACCAAGAAAGCCAAATAATTTACCCTTTTAATATAGTCAGTTTCTACGCTCTTTCGCGGAGGTATACGAAATGAGGTTGACCTCAGCAACTATCGCTCCTTTCCGGGAAAAATGCAGCAAACATGCA
The DNA here is from genome assembly GCA_030248295.1 of Mesodorylaimus sp. YZB2_4. NCBI lineage: Eukaryota > Metazoa > Nematoda > Enoplea > Dorylaimida > Dorylaimidae > Mesodorylaimus > Mesodorylaimus sp. YZB2_4. Next base: position 9,920 of record JASANH010000477.1, on the reverse strand, counting down.
CAGCTCAGATATGCGAATTGTAAAGCAAAGACAGTTTTGGACAAACATTTCAGTGAAATTCTGATTACTCAGATTATTTTTCAAGTTCTCCAGGCATAGTGTCATCACACTACGATGAAAATACTTTTCTAAATTGAAAATGACTGAAATTTTGTCAAAAACCGCCATCCTTAACCTTGATACTTTTGCAAGTCTTACACTGTGTACGTTTTTGGGACTCTCACAGACACTGTTTGTAACGTTATTCGCAGATAGGACCTGGAGAAACTAACCTCAAGTGCAGACCTCCACATCGGACCATAGCAGACAGCCAACAGAGAAGGGAGCAGGCCTTTTGGGCCGAGCCTCTTAGAAACCATGTCTTGACTCAAGGAAAGAGCTGTGTATCGAAACGTAAATCCTAGAACCGGGTGATGCAGTGGTTCGACACAACACAACGGCTAATCGCAAATCGACTTGTTCAAGTTAGCGGGGCCCACTAGAATTCTTTGAATCGAAGTTTGGAAACCATGGGATATGGACCTCACAAGACACAAGCACTGCAAGCCAAACTCAACTAACCTTGGTCAATTTTTTTGGTGCCGATGTTCCACTTTCTTCAAACTCCACTTTATGATAAACGTTTGGTGAATTCAACCATCTCACTTTCGGTTCAGGTTTGATCAATCCGGCACCGTCCGTCCTGAAATTAATACAAAATCGTTTTTTCCAACAATTTTCACAATTTTCATATACCTGCGGGTCAGCTAGCCCCTCCTTCGCATATACCCACGTTGAAGTTTAAAAAACCCGTGTCATTTTTTTGAGCCTCGTTCTTTCCCTCCCCTTTAGTTTTAAACGCCTAATCAACAATAACGAGACATATAATCTCTAGGACTTCCATATACTTTTCGGGTGGGAAAAACAAAATTTGTCCTAAAATCCCCAAAAAATAGTAAAATAAAAAATGATCCCTTACTCGTTCTTATCATCCAATAATCCATAAGCGCACGCGGCCGGAGGCACTTCCACATCCGATTGGGCCGCTGGTGCTCGAGTCCTGTGCACTGGCTGACGATAAATATGGCCTGTGCGATGACCCTGAAAAGAAGAATGACTCTTTCAGCCGCCTCCCACCAACACTTACTCGAATCCCAATTACATATCACATTTAATTTTATACGAATATATAGCCAAAAAAATGGCCTCTGATTACAAGCCATGTGGTGTGTACAGCCAAAGCACTTGGTCATTAGACACTGCCATCAGCTACCAAAGGTTCCCAGCCCGCCACTGCTTCCCCAACGCATTCGTGCCTTTTGCGCAACCCCTCACAGCAACACTGTCCGTCCTCCAGCATCGACGACTGCTAGTTCTCCCATGGCCTCGCACATACCGCATTATCCAGTACACGCATCCAAGCCTCCCATTCCAGCTCGCCCACTCGCCACTTGATCCCTTCCTCTTTGCCAGACGTACGATTCACACCTCCGCCACCACCTTGCGCCGTCTCATAGGCCCTCCGTCGCGCTTCTTCGCTAGGTATGCATAGATTCTCGATACCGACTCGGGCGGCTCGTACCTGAAACAGAATATGATAGAGAAAAACAGACAGGCTGCCAACAGGACGGCCCGAGAAACACGAAACATCAACTGTACAACTTGTAATGCAAACCATACTTGTGTGTGCCCTTCTCCACCACACCACCCACCAGTTTCATATTGCATAGATCTGCCTACCCAAACTTCACATTGACATCGGCAAAAAAACGACAAGTCTCATTGCAGCTCACCTGAGTTTCGCAAGCCAACACCAAATGATAAGCCAAATGGAAGACTTCTTCCACCGAATGACCACTCACAATAAATCCATGATTACGCAACAGAAGAACCTGCAAATAAATTCCCAAATTGAAAACAAACAAAAACATCAGTCTCACCGGGATTTGAACCCCCACCTCTGAAATTCTGCATTACAACTGATTTGACCAGACTCTCAGTGCTCAAGTGAGAGTGAACCACATCACATGTTCAGTTGTACAACCTGGTGTTCTCAAGTTAAAACCAAAACATCGTTTATATTTCCAATCGAGAAACACATACGGAACCAAGGGGAACGCCCGCTTAAAGACGAAGTGTACTCTAGAATTGACGTCGGACAAAAGAGTATTATATTCAGATATAGCACCAATTATAGGGGGTAGCAAATTTCTGGATCGTCAGCATCGTGTAGAAAAGTCGAAATTCTTGATTGCACTGGGAAATGAAGATTGAGATAGCGGGGCCAAAAATTTTGGCCATTCCCGCTAAAACGGGAGTACTGAATCTGAATATCATTTTTTTTCACTACCCGACATCGATTCATAGCGTTCTTCGTCTTTAAGGCTAAATTTTTCGTGTTATCAAACCTCCATTTATTCAAATTCCTGACTCGCTTCTCCACAACAGAACAATGCTACCTTATTCGTCGGACCCAAATCCCTCGCCGCTGACTCAACGTCCAGTCCACTGGCTGAACTTTGATCGATTTCATGGCAGCTAGTTGGGCCAACAATCATGGCCTCTTGGCATATTGGCAGTAGACCGCACTGCATGGCAGACACCTGGCAAAGAGAAAAAATAATATAAATCAGCCTCCACTTGGACACTGCCCGCAATCTCATCATACCTCAAGCAGGTCTGTTTCGACAGCCTCTTCCCAGTTAATGCGCACCTATGGCCACCAGCTGGTCTTGGTGGGATATGACCCCGGCTGGGAAGGACCTATTTAAAAGTCACGCCCAACAAATAGACACAAGCAGGTGTTCGTGAAGCTCCTCTACTTTACAAGGCAACTAACGTGCTCGCACTTTCTCACGGGCTCCAACTGTTCACTTGGGTCATCCCATAAATATGACCTTAGGTTGAAAAAATGAGGATGCCACGTTTCCTCGGCCATTTTAAAAAACATTTGAAACAACATCTTCACGAAAATACAGTAGTCCGATTAATCATGTTGACATTACAGCTGACGACCATGTCCCCCGTCCGACCAGCATCCCCCTTCTAGACCTCCACAAAATGCCGTTTCCTGACACCTCTCTCACCACAAATCATTGACCATCCTCAAATCCAACAGTAGTCCTTAGCCCAATATTTAAGGTAGTACTGGTACATTCGACCCAGAGTTCGCAAAGTGAACATGTGACCTGTCCAGTTGACCGTATGGGCCGATTGGGGTCACACTGGAGGTGTGCAGACGATCGAAAAGAGTTATCGAATTTTCATGTTTCGAAACTGACTAAAAATGGGGCTTCGGCGATATTGATCACCAAAAATCTTTTCTAACATGGAAGCTAGGCATCCGTGCTAATTATGCGAGGCTATGAAAATGTCAATCAGCCATTCTTTTTTAGATAAATGCAAACTCTGATAAAAATGAAAAATACTCCGTGCTGTAGAGCGCAAAAATGCTGCAAAATGAGTTATGACACAACAAAATAGGTTTCGTGCTCGTTGAGAAATGATAAGGGGAAAAGTCTGGCTCGTCTATTGATTGACTGACATGGCTTCGCATAATTATCACAAATCCTTAGTTTCCATGTTTGAAGAGATGTTTGGTAATCAATATCGCCGAGACCCCATTTTCGGTCAGGTTCGGAACTTGAAAATTCGATATCTACTACTACTATTTGATGGACTTGGATGGTTTTCGACCCCAGTAAGCGAGATACAGTATAGTATCCGAGTATCCTATGATGGGATTTCGCGGAACTTTGATCAGTTCGGGAAATATCGATCAAAATACGTTGCTTAGTTTGGACCCCTGTGCTGTAGAACATGGGTCCGCCATTTGACCAGCGGGGTCCTCCCTTCGAATTCCCTCACATAAGCCCTGGAATCTTAGATCCTGGCCCAGCATCGACCAATCCGATCCTAAGCCTGGATCCCAATCCCGATCCGATCAATCCGCTTCAAAAAGTTAAAGATTGGTGGAGATGTCGTTTTGGCACTGCGTCCTCACCAACCTGCCATGGTTCTTCGCTGTCACTCTTTATCAGACCACTCCAAAAACACGGGAGAGCTAACCAGCGCCTAAAGTGGGATTAAATGCTGGGTTAAGAGAAAAAAAACGGGATTTTCTCATCATAGCATGCCACACTATCATTTTTCAGCAGATGAAGCGGAAACAATTTTTGTTACTGATCCGGCCGATCCAGCAGTCGGATCGGATCGGATCGGCCGGATCAGTGGATGCTGGCCTGGCGCCCATGTGCGTACAATCTGAGAAGAGGCTGCTTCATAAAAATAACTGCCAACTAGCGATCACTACTAATTTGACCCCACGTAGGTTATCCCTCAGCAACTCACCGCGACAACGACTGGCGTTTGTAGTTGCATGACACAACGAAGATCAGTCCTCGCTCGATGCACGGCCAAATGTATATGGTGATCGGTCAACGACACATCGCCCCCCTTGCCATTACCCTGGTCCAATATATTCCCATGCAAATCCACTTTGATCAACGACCCGGCACTCGTTTCCTGATACGATGATACATCCGGATTTATCAGCACTTCATCCACGTCTGCCGCCATACGAAGCTAAAAAATCATAGATTAGGGCAAGCACTCACCACATCGGACAATCGATATTCCCAATAGATTCAGTACCAGCCTCAAAATCGGCGACAGAATATACGTGACCCCACTCTGACTTATGGAATTAATATGCGGAGCCTTTTGAAAATCATGGAAATTTTATGAAATCTTCGCAATTTTTTCCCAAACGCAGTAATCAAAAATCAAAACCAAAACCAAAAATTGACTGATTGATTGACTTAAACATATCAATCCAATGGAATTTTTCCAAAAAAATATTGAGATTTTTTTTAAATTTCGATTTTTTTTGACAAAAAAAGTCATCAGAAAAATATGGATTCGATCAATCGATTGTTCACACCACACCCAAATCGATTTATCGATCAATCAAAATCACTCAACAATCGACGGACAGTTATTGAAGCAACTATACCACTCTAAGTGAATTTATCGATTAGTTGATTATGGACTACTTATCGTTAGATCTGACTGATCAATCACAGAATGAACCGATCGATAAAATGACTGATCTGACTGCCAGTTTGCAGCAGAACCTAGTAAACAATGATGCGTCAGGCGACTCATCACAGAATAAAATTTACCGTTTAGTGAATTTGATTGACTGATCAATTTATTCTGTGATGAGTCTTGACATTCTGATCGATTTACCACTGATCAATCGATTCTTACATTCAATCCACCCATCCTTGACCTTTTCTCCTCCCCACCCTCCCCTTGCCACTCACCGTTATATGATTATTCTCTGGTTGAGTCCATTGAAAATGATCGATCAAACGAAATAAAGAAGCCAACTTCGTTCTTAATAAACGCTCTTGTTTCGAGTATTTTGACGTATCTCCCGTTCCTCGTAAATCAGCGACTGCTGGAAACTGCTTCACTAAAAACCAACAATTCGTTTTCTCAAACTCATCTACATATTTGCTTTGTTTATAACGTTAATGACATTTGCTTTGTAATTTCTTGTGCTGCACTCTACATAAAACAGTATGAAAAAAGCAGTCACCAGTTTGCAGTGGACCGGGTCTGAGAAATGCTCGAAGGGGCATCATTTACGCCGTGTTACCCAATCTGCAAACCTCCAATCTCCATGCGGTCCTGGCCCGTGTCAGATGTCAAAAGATGTTGGACCCGGACATGGGAGGGTAAAAGAACAGATTTATTTGGACACCACCCTAGCCCTGTCACCAGCATGCCTCCCACATACCGACCTGCAGCCATTGCGAATCTAGGCGATGCTGAATCGTAATAGGAAACTCCGTTCGAACTCGTCCTCGGCGATATAAGTTCAGTCAATCTCTCCAACGCGTGCAAATTGCCCGCATTCGGATTGCCACGCTGCTGCTCATCCACGATCAACTGCTCCAATTCTTTACGAAATGCTTTCGAGTCCAAAATTTGTTGCACTCGTTTTCGACGTTCCATTTCGTTCAGATCCTCCTGAAATATGAGTAAATGAGGTTACAATATTATTACTGCCTGAATCTGTCATAGCAACTAGGTCATGAGCGTACACACGCACTGCACGCGCCTACCAGTCTGATTGCAACTCTTACTTGTAATAGGCAACAGCCCTGCAATGGCGATAGGTCTCCCGAGCCCCACGTTTAGGCATCGGGATTCTGCACGAATAGGGCAAAAGCGCGCTAGCCCGGAAGGTACATACTGTCTGTTTATCATAGCCTGTAGCAGTTCTAGGGATGGGATGGGCCGATCCATGTTTGGCAGTGTTCAGGAGCGTATCGAGACTGCGTATTTAATTTGAGTTTCTGGATAACGATTGATCATGGGAAAGAGAAGTTTCAAAAAAGTTGTACGACTGAAAAGTGTGCTTTAGCGAGCAAAATACGCTCATACGCAAAAAAAGAGAAAAATGCAAAAAATTCCAATGCAAAAAGTTCTCCTGAACTCTCATTACCCTGCATAGAGTTCGACTTCTAGGTTGATGTTTCAGCCGCGAGTTTGATGTTCCTCGACTCGTCTTACTCCAGTAGGAGATTATATCCCTCCAGCCACATCATCCTACACCCGTCGGACGTACTTTTGGTTACAAAGGCCCCAGCATCGACCGACCCACCGATTTGGGGGGGGGGGGGGGGGGGGGGTGCGGGGGTGGATCGCCGCCGATCTGACTGCTAAACCGGCATTTCAAATTTGCCGCTCATCCTGTTCGGAAAACACGGTATGTTGCACTTTCTGCGATGCAATCTGAAAGCAGAGTTCCCTGCACCCTTTCCCTATAAATCCCTTAAAACCTCCATTGATTCCAATGCCCTCCCCTTAAATCCTCTAATCCCCCAAATTTGGTGCGTCCCCCTCTGAACTTTGGGTTCTCTCCCATAATCGTGGTCTCTGTGATATCATGTAAGTCAATTTTTAAATGGGCGCCAGAAGTCAGAGAGAAATCATTTACAATGGGAAATATAGGAAAGGGATTAGGAGCTCGATGATTGATCAAGATTACTTTTTTGGGATAAGGATCAGAGCCAATCGAGATTTTTCCATTTTTTCGTATGAGTCCTTCTTCCTCACTGAAGCACACTTTTTAGACATACAATTTTTTTTTGAAACTTCTCTTTCCAATAATCAATGATATATACTCGTAACTTAAAAGTTGATAAAAAATACTTAGTTCCGATACAGGCCTAAATACGGCACGGCTGAAATAGAGAGCCATGCCAGCTCGTGTCGTATTGTACTTTATCCCTAGCCAAGCACACTCGAGGGCTAGGAAACATATATTATGTGTTGACAATCAACTTTTACACAAGCGGGCGTCGAACCCTCCCCTGTGAGCGCATACCAGGCAGACGCCTACCACTGGACCAAGGCCCAGCTTTCCTCCCTCCTCTCCTCAAAATCCTCTAAAACCCGTTGAGTTTATCCTAATCAGCTTGACACAGGGATTCGCCGAAGCCTGATCTGATTGCGTGTGAGACAGGTCAGGCCAGGTCAGGTTTGGATCGAGTCGAGTGAGTGAGTTGTATGACTATTTGCATACAGCACTGCAGGCTGGCTGGCTGGACAATTGCGGCTTGTGCTTGGAGGCCAGTGCTGGACCTGAGGTGGGGGGGGGGGGGTTCGAGAGAAAGGGTTCAATGCCCTGGCCGGCCCAACAGGGTGGGGCTTACCCCCTGCCCATACTTCATTATTAGGATGGGATACGATTCGGATAGAGTTATAAGGACAGCTGTTATAAGATTTCGATTCTGATATATATTTATTATCAATACACCACAGCTTGTTTACAGTTGTTTTTACTATCGCGTATTTAAAAAAAGTTGACTCAAATTTTATCTTCTAAAGAGAATTATTGTAAGACTTCTGATCTAAATGCTATTGGCCTAAAATAGGTTCATCGTCAGCTAGAGCGGGATCGCGCATTTGGCGAAAACATTTTTATTTAGTAAAAGTGGTTCTGACAATTTAAGCCCGTCTAACCTAAGCCTACCTAAAGGCAAAGTTTGCTTTCCGAATGCGCTAAATTCCATCGTTTGCCGCATTTGAAAAGCGATCCGCGATCCTACGGTCACAGCTAGATCATATCAACCAATGGTGTAGCCAAGATCTGGCATAGCGCCAAAACTCAAAATTACCAACACGTGGCTGCTTCCCGACCAGAGTAACACTTTAAATTTCATTATCGCTATTCCTTTTTAACCAGCCAACTGCATGAAATTCTTCTAAACTCACCTTGATCACAGCTGGACGTTGTAAATCGCGAATATATTCCGGATCGTCGGGATCGAAATTCATTTTTCCACTCGTTGCATTCGATGGTGCACCATTTTGTGCAGGCACGTTCTTACCGGGCATGGCTAGCGGTAAATTGGACCAATCTTTCGCAAATCGATATGAATCGACGTGGATCAAGCCCAATCAATCAATACCATCCACTAAATCGCACAATTTATTCAATCGATAATTCCTTTCTAAAACCCGATCGATCGATAATTTCGTCCACTATAACTCAATAAAAATTTCCAGATAATCTGATCAGAAAATTAAAAAATTAACGGCTGATTAACGAATCTACAAAGCAAGGAATCATCACAAAAACCATTAATACCCAGTAGGTAGGCAATTGATAATGATTTAAATACTAGGTACCATAAACGTATGCTTTTATGACTTAAAAATAAATTCCATCAAACTGGTTCAATCTTGACACATTCCGCGAATTCGACGCGTCAAAACCCATCAGCCCACTTCGTTATCAGACAAGTTATAAAAACCCGCCATTTAGCCCTTTCCCCACCTCAAAAAAATAGCTTCTAAATGAAGAGCAGCGAAAAAATCGAAAATATGTAAGTACAAAAAACCCCAGTCCATCCGTCTTATACTTGACGAAAACATGAAACCAGTTCCCTCCATCCTCGCCATTCGCCCGTTACGCCACCACTCTGCCTGCACTATTTGAAGAAAAAAAGAAAGGATCCAATAAGCAAAATGAAAAGTAAGCAAATGTGAAAAGAACTAGCGTCAGCAAATAGCCACCACGGCACGCAGGAACTAGCCTCGACTCGGCCTAGCACAACCACACTCACTAATGTATGCACGGACGAAAAGGAAGAGCTCAATCAAAGTAAAGCAAAGAAAAGTAGGCAAAAAGTGCTGCCAAAGCCGTCACCAAAGCACAAGCAGTGTCCAATTGCAGTCCATCGACCCATTCAATCCTTGCACTAGCACGGGCCCCAAATCAATACAATATAAACTAAATTAACCCCCCGTCAAACTATTATCCACTCAAAAATCTAATTCTCCAACTTGACAAGCTAGCAAACAATATTCTTAAACAAAAATTCAAATTCTCGAAACAAAATAACAAAATCTTTCGAAAAAATTTAGTTTTCAGTCCCAGTCAGTCCCCTAATTTCTTGAAATTTCAACATCAGAAATCGGAATCGAAATTAACATTATCAATTATAAATTTTATGGATTGCTAAAAAAATTCTTTTTCATTCGGGGCATAATCACAGACAGGATTTCTGCAAGAGTCGACCAATTCTTGACAAGCCGACAAAATCAACCAGAGCAATCAATTACGTTGCAGTCGCAAATAAGTACTTTCAATCGCACTGATTGCGAAAAAAGCCCTTCCATTAAGCGCCGGAGACTGGACGGAATATAAAGTTAACTTGAAACCCTAACGTCGCCAACTGGGAAAAAGTTTTTTTCAAAATCGACCTAAAGTAACAGTTTCGCCAAAACTTACAGCCCCCTGCCCAGCCTAAATCGAGAAAAATTTTTAAAAAGACAAACAAAACCGTTATGATTTGAAAGGACACTACAAGACTCATGCCCTGAACCTCTCACAATAAGGGACTAACAGCCAAATTTTT
>JASANH010000335.1:0-31516 GCA_030248295.1 Mesodorylaimus sp. YZB2_4 | reverse complement strand
CAGTGTGCATAGAATACAGCTCTCACAGTCGGCCTCCTCAAATGTTGGCCTCTCGTCATGTAGGCATGTCAAGGCAAAACAAGACACCACAGCATGGCTCACCCGGGACTGAGTAACTAGGGAAGCATTGTAACGCCCTACAGCACAATAGTTTCCTCGAATAGCTTCTGTTGCGCAGTCAGTTGTGCATTTTTTGGAACAGTTTGCGGTTTTTGTCTAATGTCTGTGTTTATGTTTGTTCACATGTCATGTCATGTCATACTTTTTCCATAGCCAAGCGCTATACTGCGCGACACAATAAGCGACAATCATTTTGTACCGAGGCGGGAGTCGAACCCTACCCTGTAGGTTCACGTCACCAAAGTCTGGTACGCGTATTCTGGGGGTAACTGCGCACCCACCCACTGCAGAGTATGCAGTTTTACACACGCTGTACCGTCCGTATTCACATTAATTAAGTCCAGAAACTGCACCAGAAAGGCTTAGCAGCGCATCATAACTTGCACAGAGCACACGTTAAAACGTTAAAACAAACAAGTTCATAAGTGCAAATCTACATTCGTTAGAAGTGCAAATTTTAAACAAAAGCTTATATATTTTTCAAAGGAGCTGAGCACAACATCGTATGGAATCGTGTTCCTCGTCCGGATCTTTGAGTGTTCAAAACTCTGCTCACACGATCCTGTACGTGGCCGTTCTAATTGCAAGTAAGGCGGTTCGTGGAGACGAACGCCGGAACAACGATCTTTCATGTCGGTATGATTAAAAATTGTGTTGGGATGATACGCTCAGACATTATAGAATCGAAAAAATTGCAGTAGCTTTTGATGTCTACGATAATCTGATAGCAATGGTAGTTTCAAGTAGTAAAGCTTCTTCGTATTCAATATTCAACTTATTAAATATGGACCGAGCAGCAAATTTTTGAGCGCTTTCCATGCCATAATCGGTTGTTTTGAGATCGGATTCAAAGAAACGCATCCACTGTCCAACTGGGGCACATTGAAGATAGACCACTTTGAGGACGTTGGATGCTAGTTTCCTGAGGTTTCGTCTGAAAGCACCAGCCATTTAAAGAGCTTCGCTAGTAATTTGATGACAGTGTCTATTAAATTGCAAATCGCGGTCAAGTTGAACACCTGAATATTTGACGACATCGGTTGCCTGAATTTGATCGCCCATAACTGTGGGACCTGGTTCAAATTGCAGACTACGGCCAAAAAGAAAAATACTAGCCTGAGTCTTTGCCATGTTAATCTGAAGCCCAAGAGCAGTTATACTCGCCACAACAAAATCGAGAAATGTTGAACTATCAACCCGATCTTACTAGTAGACTGGCAAGGGACTAGCAGTGATAAATCATCGGCATACGCTAGACATAGCAGTTCGAGCTGCTCCAGAACAAGGAAACTGATCCAAAAACTTTTCTAGAAAAGTTCTAGAATTGATTAATGCCACAAACAATAACGGAGCAAGGACTGATCCTTGCGGGAGGATAGAAATAATGGGCGATCTTTGTGTTGAGCTTGTACCAACTGAGACGAACTGCGATCACCCGCCAAGGCATGATGAAAGCCAACGCAATAGTTTTGGGCATAACTTGTGATTAGTTTCCAATACTTCTAGTAATTTAACTAACTTCATTAAAGACTTTCTTGATGTCGAAAAAAACGCCTACAGCTGATCGATATGATCCATTCAGCCAAGTGTTAATTGATTGGGTCAAGCGAACTAACGCACCAGTCGTCGAGAATCTTTTTCGAAAACCATGCTATTGTGGGATAATTACAGTTTCAGCGAGGCAGGGACATTGCAAAGAGGATTTGGACGATTTTTTCGCATTCTGTACCCAGTTCAGTATGGTTCTCCTCATCCTTAAAATTGTAACTGCTGCTTGGCGCTCTTTTTCCACCCCTGCGTGTATATCTATTTCTTCAAGCTCTTGAGTGCGCTTCGTGCGTTTTGTCGAAAGTGAAATATCGAGTGTCAAGACTTCTCTGTTTTTGACATCCTGCTTAAGATAAGAACTTACTTAACAATGTTTACTTGCGCTGGCATAAATTTCACTTTTCGTTCACTCGTTTCACTTGGGCGGGCGTTTTGTTTGCACGTCCTCCTCATCATCTTTCCACTGATTGAAGTCAGCATGGCATATTTACATTGTATCGATCGCCTTGCTCTCTTACGTTACGTTTGTAAGTGGCACTATCATCGCCTACTGTTGCCACTTGGCTTAACCACGCAAAGCACTGGCAGCTTCACGTACAATGGGCAGTCTGTCACGCATGCAGCTTGATGCGAATGGCGACTTTTTTCTGCTCTCCATGTGCACTTGGAATAAAATGATACGCCTCGGTGCATATATTGAATTCCTGCTGCTTGATTCAGAAAATACTCTTCAAGGTAGTGCAGTGTGTTTCCAAGTATGCTACTGAGCGATGTTGCTGAAGTTATTGAATAGGTCACGAAAAGTGGCCACAAACAACGCTAACGATGGATTTGGTCTGAATTGCTCACATTCAGCTAACGAGGCACCATCGAGGTAACTCTTGATTTCAGCCTTTTGTAAGGTACATTCTTTTGAGAATTAGCTTTCCCAGAAAATCTATTTTGTCAGGTCTTTTTTTAATATGATGCCCTAGCCATAGCCCTCGAAACTTTAATTTGACTCGCAACAGTGCATTCTGTCCAGAAGTTTCGATGAACTGTCAGGACTTCGCGTCTGCTACTCTGGGCTCGTTTTACAGGCGGAGAAAAGTGAAACGATTCGAACAAATTTCAAATTATCTTCCTCATTTTTCCAAGTCACGCGACCCATGGATGAAGTCATGTAGGTACGTAAAGGACTTCTCTGGGGACTGGTTTATTTTTGATTGAGAGTGTCGTTTTGTCTGTGCCAGTGCCATCAAATTTCCAATTTACTCCCACTGCCAATGCCGTAGTCTAATGGATCAAACCATAGGATTTTCTTGACAGAATATGAGCGCAGGATCAGCTTGGTACCCGGAAAAGGAGTATTTTGCGATGCACTGTTAGGTATCTTCAGTCTTCAGCTTTCCTGTGCGAGTAAAGTGGTTGATTTCAGAGGAATCTCCCCCCAGAATAAGCCCAGGCCGCAGGCTCACAAGCAGACCTATGGTTCCATGTATTTGATTTTTGCATGGCCATAATGTGATACCCTCCCCGGTTATGGGTCGAAATACCTACGCGCGTGCTGGTTCGGATCAACCCTGCGTGGTCCCTACCGAAAAGGACGCTAATATACAGTAGATAGCAGTTTATTAGGCCGACGGGCGGACACCTCTACGCATGTACAACCAACCAAGTGAAGAGCACTAATAGGGAGGGCAGCTGGGGTAATACTGTACCTAACCGCACGGTCGACGAGATATACATATGGTGACTGACTAGCAGTCCAGAGGGGTCGACCAAGCGGCCACTCGGGTGACCTGGCACAACCAGTCAGGATTGAATCAGGCTCGCTCTTCTCTCTCTTTTGGACTGAGCAGGGAGTATAAAGTACACGCGTGCACGAGACACGTGCCTGGGTGGTCTGATAAGTGGACTGATAAGTCTTTTGGTACAGTAAAGTATAGCATAGCAAAGCATAGCGGTCTAAACTGGATGGGGAAAGAACCTTCATCATTAGATGCGGGCTGCAGTAAGCACGCGAGTTTCACGTCTGTAGTTTCGAAAATCAGCAAGACGGATTCAAGGACTTGACCTTTGCCCTTATTAGGCTGTACCAGTTTGTTCTTAAGCTATAACACCTGCTGGTACAAGGAAGCTGTAAATGCCAAGTGAAACGTAAGCTCTCAGTGTCTGTCCAAGAATTTTTCTGTACTCTTAGCCTGCTCGTGAATACAGTAGAACGGGAAGCCTGTTTCCAGTTTTCTAAAACATCTGTTCAAGAATCCCAGCACCGATGAGATCTTGATTCTATTGTCACTAATCCTATAATTCCATTGAATGTAGTCAATATTTTTCTACGAAGCGTAAAAGGGACAATGGTTGTCACGGCATTGCGTGATTATACTTTACAGCTGCTAAAATTCTCATCTCCATCCTGTTTCTTTGCCAGCCTAATCATCGAACTTGAATTCGCCAGCGAATAAAAGACTCGAAAATTTCCATTTGTCATGAGTTTATCTAAGTAAACATATATGCTCCAAGACCCAGCTCTAGATTATTCTTTTCGTTACGACCACTCGAGTCAACTGTCTTTCTTTTGTAGACATCTGCTCAAATGCAGAATATGGATCCTCGCGTGACCACAGCCATCGCCGTTCTGGAATTTTTCTTCTGTTTAATCGGCATATCAGCTCAAATCCTTGTTTGCAGCGTAATCATAAAACATAGGAGAACAACCTTTTCAAACACTTTCTACACTTTGGTTGTGGCATTGGCTATTCCAGACACGCTGCATTTATGCAGCGAAGTATTTTGCGCATTGCCCGGAGTTTGGTACGGGTTGGAGGATATGCCCAAGTGGTACATGTACACCTGGGGCTACTTTGCTGATACCTCGTTCTGGGCATTGGCTCCTCTAATGTTGGTGATAGCTGTGAACAGGTACATCGCTGTGTGTTACTTCGAGGCATATAAACGCCATTTTACTCAAAGAAATGTGAAAATTTTGATCGCTGCATGTTTTATATTCTGTCCTATCGTCCCTTCAATTATGTATGGTTGTAACTGTTATTTTGATTTCACTGGATTTACTTGGTTGTTCGATTGTAAGCCGAGTATTTGCACTGATTTCGCACTCAATTTGAATGCCGTGATTGCCAATTCAATATGTGGTGGTGTCATAGTAATTTATGTCCTGATATGTATTCAATACAGACGAATACAAAATCGAGTTGGAACGTCGTTGCACCAGTCGGACGATGATAAACGACGACGTGCAAAAGAGACCAAATTGATGTTTCAATTTGCAGCAATATGTTCAGTTTTAATCGCATATCAAACATTTTTTTGGATCTTTTTGAAAGCATGGACCAACGAAGCTGCGCAGATGGTTTTAAATTTCTTTGTCAATCTCAACAGTTGCATCAGTCCGTTTTTATATTTGACGTTTGGATCAGAAATCAGAAGTCGCTTGCCATGGAAGAAAACGAATACGAATCAGCCAGCTGGGACGGTATCCAAATCACAGCCGTTTACTGTGGCAAAGGTTCAACCTGTTGCAGCTGTTGGCGAGTACTGAAACGGGCTCATTCAAATGAGAATTTTTGACATCATTCATGTCTGATTATGACCCGAATACATTGCGGTTATGTTATATACATAAATATAATTTGCGCACAATATAATATTTTGCCAAAGTCATTGTGATTGTTCAAGGTAGCTCTGAGAGGGGTGGGGTCAGTGTCACGTGGACGGCCACCAGTCATTTATCACCTACTCTGCTGGATGAATGGCTTATGTCAAAATCGGCATACGAGCATATTCGTGGCGATGAGGGCTTGACAGAGTTTTTCCATCAAAGTCCCTTGACGATAGGACAGACAGATGCCTCAAAAGCGCACACAGCCAAGATATATTGTATCTCTTACAAAGAGCAGTAAAATCGATAGCCTTACAGTGTACTGTGCTGTATACACTACCTATTGTACGGCCCCAAGACAAACACAAGTCAGTAGATGTTATGCAGGAGCATGCAGTGAAGGGCGCTCGCAATGCTGCTACCCTTTCACATTTTGAGGCACCCTTCGAATTTTCTAGGCTCGACTAGGGGAAATCGATCGGTGAAAAATTGTTTCACGCAAAAAGTTATCATGGGCGCGCACCAGTCAGTATGCAAAGCATTAGCTGGCTGTACGTAAGTCATATATTCGCTTTCTCAAAATGCTTGAGAATTGGTGTGCGGCTTGGCTTTTTTCTAGTGTCAGTTTAACGCTGTAGGAGCCTCAAGGATCTATCAATAAAACAAAGGCAATAAAAGTCGCGAACACTGCACGAATAATAGCACCAGCCACAACTGTAGCTTCCATGAGTCCTGCCATTTCTTAGTTTCTGCTTTAATGAGCTAGCCTCGGACTTTCGCGGTCGTTGCAGACATTTTTCTCGACTGATAAGGCCTCTGTGCAAAATTGGTTTCGAGTCTGTTCAGCTGTGTAGCGTACAGTACGCGTTCGAGAGCTGACGCTCAGCCAAAATTACTTGATCTATCGGCTATACACTAAGGCATCAAAATCACGTGTGGGTAGGTGGCGAATTCGACCAGGTATGGGGCCATCCATAAAGGTCGACCGCACAAAATCTCGATTTTTTGACCCCCCCTCCCCCCTGACCGCATGCCGACCACTTATCACGAACCCCCCTCAAAAATGGTCGACCACTTCAGCCAGACCCCCCCCTTCAAAACGGAGTTTTGTGAAATGTTTCGTCTTATGCTTTCTTGAGCTCGACAAGATGCCATCTCCTTCGAAGACAAATCGTTTTTGACTTATGGAGCGGATTTCTATTTTTTAAAAGCCTCCACAAACTTTTCCCCATATTTTTTAAAAGCTTTGCGGGTTGGGCCGCGCCGGCTCATTTCTCTACGGGACTTCCAATCATATTGCTGGCCAGCAGTCATGAGATGATAAGCGCGGCTGTGAGGAATAGGTTGGGATCCCAATCCTGATCCTGACACTGAGGCATCCTGCTAATAATTATGATATGCATAAGCATGGCAGGTACACTCTGATCCATCATATCTGCCATGAAGCAGTAGCGATGAAGAGCCAACAGCAACATCGGCTCAAATCGATAATGATAGCAACACTAATTTTACTTAGCCTACGTTGACCTTGCTGGACGTGTATCGAAACTGCGAATGTACCGTATTTCCTCGAAATCCTCCCCCTCTGGTTATTCTCCCCTGTCTAGACCCCGATTGAACTTTATTCTCCCCCTCTGGAAATTTTCGCCCCTCTGTTATTCTCCCCCGTCTGGGACCTATTTGAAAAAATTTCTCCCGCGGGGAGAATTTCGAGGAAATACGGTACTCATCAATTTCAGCTTATTCATAATGACTGAAACTCGACCTGATAAAAAACCTGGATGACTAAAGTGTGCTTTAGTCTGGAAAATACACTTATCTCCTTCGTGCGTGCAAACTGTTCGACCTCAAACAAAAAATCCCGATCCCGATCGGGCTTGCCCTGATCTCGATCCTGGGAAAAGGTGATCCCGACCTATCCCCTAGAGGTGACCAGCTCTCATGGCAGGCTCCCTGTGTCTTCACTGGGAGCACCTCAACACGAGGGCATACTGGGTGAGAAGGGGCTCGGGCTTATCGTTAGCTTAGGGACCATCTCGACTGGTGTTTGAAGACAGTTTCCCAATTCTCTGCCCCTTGGGTGGGCGTCCGCCGTGTGACAGTAACGTGGTGTCGCCCAGAGCTAGGTGTCCAAAGCCAACGACAAGCTACTAAACTGCCGTCCTCCGTCGGAATAGAACCTCGGCCTCCCAGTCAGGGTTGCGGGCCAGCAAGGCGGATCAACGCTTAAATCAGCTTAGCCATCGCCTCCCAACTTTTCCCTTTCGGATCAGATGCCATTCCAGTTGGGAATAAGAGTCCTGATGAAGCCGAAATTGCATTATCGAGAATGAACAACCAAGGAGAAGAGAAGACAAAAAGTTTTGAAGGTTTGAACGCGCACTACTGGTGAAGATAAAAGGTGGTTTTTTGTCATCAAAAGTCTAAAAATTTGCTGCGGTCGACCATTGGCCGCTACCCCTCCCCCTCCCCCGACCGTAGCTGACCACTTTTTGCCAACCCCCTCGACCCCCCCCCCCCCCTAGGCTGCGGTCGACCTCTATGGATGGCCCCTATACCACAAGGTGAAGTTTTGAGGGCACTCGTTCGCACTTTCCGGCGCTGGCCGACGCATGCAGGTTACTGTAAGAGGCTCCTATGCATTGTTTTATCCATGTTCGTTTCGAACGTTCCTATTTCACCTGTACCACATACTGTAGTTTGAATTTTCCGCCAGTGGAAGTACATGCGAAAAAAATTAGTGTGCGTGGCGGGAAATAACGGCGCGAATAATGCCTTGATAGGATCGCCAGTTTCCGCCGTGAAGGGTCATGATTGCCTTTTTCGACGTTAGAAATATTAGGATAATCTTGATTTTTCGAAATTGTGAGATCGCGTAACAGGCTTAACATTTTCCACTTGCCACAAGCCTCATCTGATCCGCTGCCGTAAGGTACCAACATTCAATCCTCTTTCCTTACCTCCATTAAAACTAACCAATTATACATCGCAGCAAAATTTTCCAAAACTCTAGGTCTTTAGTCATCGCCATATATACTCGTAGAAGTTTCTGAAAAACGCCCTTACTGCTTCTCAAGGAGTCACAAATCTATAATGACATTATCGTAGTCCTGGCCATTACAAATAGCATTTTGCCAAAGAACAGCTGCTGAGCAGTAAATGCCAAAAATTATGTCGATGATTTAGGAACCACGAATGAAACGGCCACGTAACTATATTAACGACAAATGAGAATGCACCTAAGCCTAAGACTGAAGTGCGATTTAGAAGTTGTGGGTAGTTATGAGAACTGGGGTAAAATTAGGGTTCGAAAGTGGCTATGAATCACACATTTCTGCTTCGTTTGCAGGATCATAACTGTGTGTCTGTTACTAACATAAATCTGTTCAGTTTTCGTGGCCTTTTAACTCGCATAAAAAACATCCTCAGTGACTTCATCACATTTATTACAAAAAGTGTATTTGGCCCCTCTTGAAATTTTAAAAGATCACGCTCATAGTCGATATTTATGCAATGCAAGTTCACTACATCCACCTTTTGATCTAAGTTTACAGGATGGCTGACACCATTAGACATCACGCGACATGGGATATTCGTGCGAGTACACTGAAAAAGCATTGCAGTTATTCTCCTCAAACATTCAAATCTGACCGCTGAAAATAAAATGCCCAATATATTACATTGAATAAGGAGAAAAGTGCAGGAAAAACTATACACGAGGCCTTATCTAATCTGTCCGATGTCCAATCACTTTCATTTATTGAGCAAGTACAACGATTTCCATAAAATTTCGCATAACTTTTCGATCGCTTTCTTTTATCCCCCATACTATGATAGGAGTATTCGCCATTCGTCCGAATCCGAACATGCCTCTTCGTTGGTTCCCTCGTCTTGAATCCGACAACAGCCAGTTCCAAAAGGGAACAAAAAATGAATGTAATGCAGACGAGCATCCAGACATCTGAAAAAGTGCATAAAATTTTAGGAAGTAGTCGACAGCACAGAAAGAGACTCGGCTGTTTTTCTTTTAGATGCGTCTATTAAATTTCCACTACTGACATGCTTCTACAGTATCAGATTTATTTATCTCAGACTAGTGAAAGTTTTCATTGGTACATCAGATCAGATTATACTGTAGATCAGAAAATTATTTATTACTGTACATTAAAAAATCTGGGGCGAGCTACAGTGCATGGCCAACAAGAAAATACACGCCTAAAAACCAGGCTCAAGACGCCACTGCTTATCTTAAAAAATCAACAAATTTTTTGAATCCTTACCAAATGCTGTTACATAACTGACTCGAGGTAAATTTCTCATAATGTTGCCAAACAGCATTATGACAGCCATTAATGAATTGACGCCAAGTAGCGTCCTGGCGGGCATGGCTTTTGAGCCCAATGTGAAGCTAATCCAGCTGATAAAGATGATCAGACTGAAACATTGAAGAACGTTTCGAGAATAGGAAGTAATTGGTGTCGAGCTATGCTCACTATGATGGTACATAAGCCTGAATGATATACCATGTATACCGACGTCTGAAAGTAAATACGGCGTATAACTCATTCCAATATCCACCTGGGTAAAGCTAAAAGTGAAAAGATGACAGAACAGGTACAGTAGTTATGATATCGTACTAAAGCTCAAATAAACCCACATTTTCATTAATGTAATATTCAACCTGCATTAAGGTTCAAATTTAAATTGAAATTACATTTTTGTAATTAGAATTTCACTTTGGAATTTGAAACTACAATTCTAGTTCAGCCCTAAATTTTGTTCAAAAACCTGAAATTTGAAAAGCAAATGTAAAATTTAAATTTAAATCTGCTTCGATTTTTCTTTCATTTTGAAAACGGTACTGTTCAAGGATAGAATAGACAATCTTACCACCACTTCAGTCTTATTTTCCATGCCGGTTAGAATAAAATCAGGCAGACTAAAATTTTTGATTGCCCATATTGGAGCTGGTATGTCATTCCATTGTAAATCAACCTCGTCTCTGTTGTACGAGAAGCTCTCGTATATGAGAGCGCATTTCTGAACATCCATGGGGAAGTTCGATAGGTCCATTGTGCATGGTCCTCTGACCTTCACCCTGAAAGAACACAAGCACTTCAGAATTCTTCTCTCATCACTCTGGGATCGTTTGGCATAATGTACAGTATCCTATATTTCTGTTGAGTTTCGAATGGTCTGAAAATCAGCGTATGCGTGAATATGTACAGCTTTTTGGCGCATACTACCAAAATATGTACAGACATGCGCAAGAACTTTTGACTTTTCTGCGAGCCGCTACAAATATTCTTTTCTGAGATGTAAGGAAGGGGTTTCTGGTTTAGAGCTAACACTATCATGCCACGGAGCGAGCCTGATGAAAATGTGTCCACAAAATTGTCAACTCCACTCACCTGTAATTGGCCCATACAGTCCCATTTGGATAAATCATCAAAAATATATTCTTGAATGGCGAGTCGTGAATTGATGCTAATTTACTGTTGATAAAACAGGAATTCGGATTCCACAATTTCGTAAACACGTCGTGGCTTACTGAAATATTCTGCTTGCATGGATTCATATGCGTGAAGGCCAAGGCTGGATCCAACCATATTTCATTTATGTAAATATCCATTTCGAAATCACTCGTAATTTCTGACACGGCATTAATTTCTTGAATCCAAAATTCCACTTTTACTGCCACTCCATTCGGATCGGGTAATTGATGTTTATTGTATCGATTTTCTAGCAATAATCGATTAATCATAGCTGTGTCATTTGTACAACGCGGTTCTGACGAAAATATGGTTGGTTTTTCGGGAATTTGGTCATCCTTGGTCGTAGATGATCGATTTTGAGAAATAGCTGACCATTGTTCACTTTTTGAATAATTTGAATAATAAACTACTTTTATTTTTTGGCTATGCTCATTTTGTGATTGTGTGACTGATCGATTAATTTCGTATGCTTCGCGTCGAAAAAGTCGTCTCCGAGAATAAATAGCATAATCAGCGTCGGTCTCGGTCGTAAAAATTATTATCAGCAGACAAGTAGCGTGAAAAATCATCTGGCGTTTTTAAAAAAGGGCACTATATTTTTATAGTTTTTAGTTACTATTAACAATTTTATTCACAAAAATTCCAGCTAATATAAAAGCAAGTTTACTCAGTGCCTGACTGATACACTCTGAGGCTAGGCATGGCTTGTATGACTACTGCGTGCAACAGGCGCGCTTTAAAAAATAGTGCGGACAGGGCCATAATTTACATCAAAGAACTTTTAAAAATAGTTTGAGAAGTTGGTGCAGATGATTAAAACTGAGCGATGGCGGGTAAGTTGCAGGAAGAATTTATGTTCTGGTAAGTGGAGAGCAGAAAGCAAAGTCGACACGATCGAGCACTTTTAAATTGATGATCTATGTAGCACTTTTACGTTTGCAGTGTACCTCTTTCTCTAGTTTGTCATATGGAGCAGTGCTTAGTGTGTGGTGCCGTAGTGTGACCAGCGGCTGCTATGACGCAGCTGTTTCGGCCTGTGTCACTTGTGCTGATTGGTAGCAAGTGGCTCAGCTAATCGCGGGTTCAATGCTGGCCATAAACGCTGCTTTGAAAGCATCATAAATCTTCGCCGGCCTTGCGCGTGTGACACAATGGGAGAATTCTGAAACAACAAGCTCGTCAGACTCACTTCAATCCGAACACGACAGATGATTTGGGAGACACGAGATTAACAACTAGCGACCATGTTGCCAATCGTATGTTTCTCGAGAAAGGAGTGAGAATACCTTGGTGACTACTGGGAGGGGGGGGGAGCCGATAACCTGAAAAATCAGCTTCGCAGCGCCAGTACTACAAAGTGGGGTACAGAAGATCGTCTCACGGAGAGGTCTAGTCCAGGGTCTACTTTAGGGGGCTTGTTATTTCCTGCGATCCATTCAGAATATCTATCACTTACATATGTGCAGTGTTTTCCACTGCTTCCACCTGACTGAGTTGGTATGCAATCTATCATGATTCCATATAAAAGGAAACATATTCGAGTGCCTGCAGTGTTCTTCTTACACGCCTGCTTACTTTCCACGCCCACAGACATCGCCACATGTTAGCTGCAGCAACAAAAGGAGGCGCTCACTTGGCTTTTTTGCCGAGCTTCCTCTCCAAATCCTAAATCGTCTGGGATTTATTCAAAATACGCACTTCTCCCGTCAGAGAGCTTTTTTTAAAAGGCTGCTAGTTTCTCCTTCACCACAGCATGGTGTGGCGTCATCGTCACTCTCATCGTCAGGTGACCACCTCCTTGTACAATGGCGTGGCCCAATACTTTATTGTACTTCACTTTTTTCTGTTCACACGCGGCAGGATGGTAGACTGACTCTCGTTCTACCCTTTCTGCGCAGCCCCACGTGGGTCTCACGTAGGATGAAAAAAGTGATGATAAAGGCCAGCTCTGAGGACGTTATATCGACGCTCTTTCCCTCACCGAGAAGTTTTCCATTGAGATGGCTGGGGCAGCAATTCTGTTCTAAATTGTGCAATTGTCACTTTTCCTTTCTCGGAGTCTAATTTTGCAGTCGTATTTAAACCGGAATCGTGGTTAATGTGCCTGTGGCCTGAACATTTTTCAAAAGTATTTTTGGCGGGAAACGCGTTAGCCCCAAGCGATGGATATGACGAAGGATGATGGCATTACCCCTAATTCTGACACATTTTTATCCTTGAGGGAACCTAGCCCGTTTCTTTCGGTTTGCTGATCTGCTGTCACGACTTCACACACTGCTGCAAAGGTGCACGTCTTTTAAGACCTATTTTTTCGTAGATCGAATTTTTGCAAGATTTTGATTTGAATAAGTAGGAACCTATAATTTGAGTGGTTGAATGAGGTGAGACGACACCACACACAGTGCTGGGAAACAGCAGGTCTCGATTCCTCGCCACTCATTGAAGCTACATTACTGCATTGCACTGGAGTACTGCTCGTAGAGTGTGAATTATGATCTTCGTGTGCTGCACTAAATTTTTCTCCTCTTTGTTGCGGTGGTCTCATTTTTTGCTGACAGCATTGTGATTTTTCTATTTCCTTAGCTCATCCTAGCAATTCCAGACTTTTGCAGTGCTCCAAATGTTTTCTGTTGCCTGACTAAGCAGACTGCTGGTGCAATATCACATACACTGAAGTCGGCTCCTGACGTGTATTTTAGCCGCATCACCTGCCATCACTCACAAGTACAGTACGCGTGGATGGTGGTGCATAATTACCACTGCACCTCAAGCCATGATTAACGTGGTGATTTCTGTCTCATACCGCCATGGTGAACAGTCCGTCGTTCGATCGGCATTGTTTGCAAGACAGTGTTTGACAGACGAACAACCTTTTTACTTCTGTCGCATCCATAGTTCATTGGATAAAACATGAAATACCCTGACAAAAAACTTACGCAATTTTCGCATAAAAAAAGACAAGATTCTATGATAAAAAATTCCTGTGCTCTCTTTTTCCAAAGAAAAAGGCCATGGACTCCAAGATTGTCACTCAATTGGAGGACTCATGTTAGCGCGCCCTATTTTTCAACTTGCAGGTAGCAGCTCCAATAAACGATATTGAATATAGCAAACAAGGTGGGAAATGCAAACCGCGATACTTTATCGATCATATTTGCCACAGCTGCTGATTTTGATCGTCGACTTCCAACGCTGACGTACTGACCACTCATATATTCTCCATCTCCCGCTAGAAACTTGACCATTGCCAATTCAACCAGAGAAGCGACTATCAACGCACTGCATGTGATGAACCAAACATCTGAAAATGAGAAAATTGAAGAAAACTTAGAATAAAATGCGTACATTATCTGTTTAACGACCAATAAAATAGAGTATAACTATGGTGCGCCTTGCGCATATCAGGGGGGTGGTTTGGATAACTCATAGTCCTGATGGCTAATAACCTCAATAACCTGATGGCCATATCGTCAAGCTGACTCTTACCAAATGCAGTGACATAGCTTATGCGTGGTAAATTTCTGACACCTTCCGCATATATCGTGTGCATCATCACGAATGACATGATACCAAGGATGGCTCTCGCAGTTGTAGCTTTATTGCCCAGCGCGAATCCAGTCCAGCTCAATATCATTATTAAGCTAAACATAAATTGAGAAAATCGTCAACTCGAAAGCCTTAACTTTGGATGAACGACTTACAAAGAGGGGATGTATGAACGAATAATATAATATCCATAGAGACGTTTGAAAACTATCCAAGCTGTAATTTCGTCCCATTTCCCAGCAGGATATTTCTGCATGGTTAGAATGATAATCAGTGCAAAGTTACACAGAAACAGCAACTCACCATAGCAGTCAGAGCAGAAGCCGTTTCTTGCACAGTAAAATCTGTTAACAATGGATCCTCATTCAAGAACAAGAAAAAATTTCCTCCCACTTTGAGTCGAACCTGTTCGATGCTGTAAGCGTAGCTCTCAAAGATTAAAGTGCATTTTTTCGTATCCATTGGAAAATATGCAAAATTAGTCCCGCAAGGTACTTTGGCTCTTGCCCTAAAAAGATACAAGATTAATTGTAGTGGGCGTCCCATACTTTGTTGGAGCCAAGTAAGGTTTGTTGACACTTATTTAAATTTTTTTGCGGATATATACCTACAATGTTTTTGAAAAACACTGTCGAAACGTAATGCGCACTTTTTACCTGTAGTTTCGCCAAACCGTTCCATTCTCGAACAACAGAAAGAACATATTGGGAACTGGCGAAACGTGAATTGAAAACTGTTTGCTATTGATGAAGCCCGTGTGAGGGGTCCAAAACTTTTCTGACAATCTCGATGGTAATGAAATATTCATGTTGCAAGGCGACATATGATCGAAATTCATTCTTGAACCTGACCAGATTTCGCTGACATACATATCCAACTCCATGTCGCCGTAAAAATCCGATACGCTTAAAATATTTTGCACCCATATCTCGACGTTCACAGTGACTTCGCCAGTGGACGGCACCCGCGTGCTCTCGTGAGATTTCAAAAGATTGAAAATGATTTCCTTGTCATCAGCACATTTACTGTTTTTGGTTGACTTCACATTTTCTGCATTTTCAGGGTCACTGATTTCAGATTGACCAGTCGTGACTTTGCAAATCAAAAAAATTGCGAAAATAATAGCAGTCACACCCATATCTAAGCTTTCTTAGCAACCGCCGCGGTGAAGTAACTGAAACCAAGTCTATTCGCCAAATTCTTAAAGCATACAGAGTTTGACTAGGCCAGGCACAAAACCGGACTGTACATACTGTCTCGTCTGTTCTCACTCGAACTTTTACCCAAGTTCGAGTTGAGCGACAAAACTGGTTTTTTGTTTTCTGTAAGAGAAACATTGTCAAGTACAGACCTGATCCAATTTTACTTTTGCTTCAACCAGTGTGACATTTTGTGTTAGCCTTCACCACTTCGATGAAACTAGAAAAGCTAAGGCGATGAATATGTTGCGTCAGACCCATTTTCTCCCCGGTATGCGCTCGAACAAGCATGTATTACGTGCCCAATTCATCTACAAAGCACCACCAAAGCCCGATTTCGTTGATTAACATTGATTGAACAGTTATCATGGCCAGAATTCATGGGGGATATTTTTTATGCACTGACCCACTACAGGAAAAATACGCAACACGCAAACTTGTATGCATACTTTTTGGAGTACACAATTTGCGCATACGCATTTAAATCAAGTATTGTTTACCAACCGTAGTTGGTACCCTGCTATGCTCAGATGGGGTAGGTTCTGCTCAGGGGCAAGTTTCTTTTAGTTAAGCTGTTTCTGCAAAAATTTTCAAGGGTGTTCCATCCAGCTACTGACGGGATCAACCTGCACAAGATTTACTTGCCTTTATGTGCTAAGTGATCACACCATGGCGCACATGGTGTGATCCATAGTGTGATCCCTTTAGCCGGGTTGCTAACAAAATGGGAGAGCACCTTCAGCGATATCTGACACTTCGATTGAGCCATATTTAAAAAGGACCCTATCACTGATGAGGTTTGTTTTTTGAATTTGGTCATTGCATATGGTCTGTTTTGCGTGTGTGTGTGTACAAAATGCGCAGACTTTTTGTGCGAATTTTCAAATTTCCCACCCTTGTCTGAGAGCATTATTTAGCCCCGTTTCCAAGCAATTTTGTAGCCCACTTGTGCTCAAAACCTACTGCACGTTAAAAGACAACTTTTACTTGTTAAAATGGGCTAGCTGCCGCAGCCGGCACGCATTTACCAGGAGCACTTCAGACCGGCCATTATTCTCTACAGTATGCGCTGATCATGAGTTCTCATCGTCAGTCATTCGCCATCAAAATGTTGGCTTGGTACTTGTGTAAGCGAAGTCGCCACATCCGACTTGATCTAAGCCATTGGTTCCTGTAACGTTATTATCCATGACTAGTAATAGTGGCGTCGTTGCGATCACTTGCCACGATTTAGTTGAAGCTAATCAGCAGGAGCTAATGCTTAAGCAAGAAGTGGAAATTCAGGTTAGACTGCAGCCATCATTCGCTCTTTCCTGGGTGCCGGTGTCATGACATTATGTTTCCGGGGTTAGATCGTAATGTGTCCGACCAAAAATAGACATTCTTTTTCCTCCATGACAACACGAATTGCCTTTTCCAAGCTTTTTATTGGTTATGTCTATCCAGTTATGCCACTACTCTGTAGTTACTGTAGCTTGTCTTCATCTCTGTTTAATAAAGATCACGCTAATAAATAACTCATTAGTATCAGTACCAGTTCAAACTTGCTGTGGCATATACTGTGCTTTACCACACTGTACAAAAATAAGAAAACCTGTTTCAACGGAATTCTTGTTTTTAAAATGTCTAACAAGCCTCTTGAATGAGGAGCTCGTAAATCGGGGCGATGTATCACATCTGATCAGCACAGATATTCCATTCTTAAATGAAGTCACTAATCAGTACGACTGTGCCACTTGTGCACGCGCTATTGTTCTCGTGACCCGAGTCACTTGTGCGCGCCAACCTGGAGAACTACTCGAGGAAGAACATCCATTACGCGTTTGGTTTGGGATGGTGAAAAGCTTGGCCCTGCTGCCCGTGCAGTTGGTCTCATTGGGTTGGAATATGTTATTGGAAAGGCGGCCACAGCTAGCACAGGCTGATCAAGCCAAACTAGAAGCTTTCGTTGACTACTTTTCGAATTACTGGCTCAATGGGCGCCGGACTCCATTGGATGTGTGGAATCATTGGTTCAGCCAATACCTGCGAACCACGAACCACGCCGAAGGGTACCACCATGCCTTGCAAGAGAACGAGATAAGCGAAGTTCACCCAGCTTTACGGAATTTTTTGTATGCTTTACAGAAGTCTCACAATGTCCGCCAGCAGCGGGTTCGAGGCATCGTCCAGCCAATAGCCCGAAATCCTCTGTATGCAAATCTTCCTCAGGAAATTGAAACCGAAAAACAGCGTTTTTTTGATGCCTGTCACGATTTGTGGAATGTGCCCAATTTTGATGCTCATCAGTTGTTCTTCAAAGATCGAAATTCTTATCAGCATTTGTGCATGTGCATTGAGCACTATCTGCGGTTCATGCATTATCGTGTTGGCGACAAGGACAATGTTAACGTTCGGGAAAATTAATTTTTATCTGGTTATTATGTTGTGTTTCGCGATCTGCTATTGTATGACGAAAAATACCATAACTCTGATACGAGTGTGTAGAAAGTGTATACGCCCCTACTTTCTACATTGCCTATGTCACCATAGCATGTAGAAAGTATATGCGCGTGACAAGTGGCGCGGTTGGCGTGCACAAGTGGCTCACAACCCTCATTCCAGGTTCAGTGCAATGCCTTTGCTCTCTAATAATTCGACCTTTTATGCGAGGCTTTCGGCGTGTCTTTTGTTTGTATTCCCTAATTTAGCAAGCGGACACATTTCGATGACCCTGGACTTATTACGAAAGGGAGGACCCCGTCGAAAAGCGTCCGTCAGACACATTACGATCCGGACACTTTTTGACGCGACGCCGGCGCTTCCCTCCAACTCACAGGATTTGAAACTATTGCCCATAAGCAGCTCTTTACCTCCTGTTCGCCCAATGTATGTGACACAGTCTTGGCCATCCTTGGTCCGGTTCTGGTGTTGCTTTGCCTTGGTTTGCCGCTGATGCACAGGCAGACCAAGTCCTGGCTTACACGTTTTGGCGCATTTATTAGCAGCTTCTTTCCACCCGTCATGTCATACTATATCCATTGCCGTATATTCTTATATATCGTATATTAATGCTCTATGCAGTCCAGCTTATTCTTAGGCGTACAGTAATGTTTGATGCCAGATCGGCAAAAAAATTTATCTTTCTAAGCTGATAAAGAAGCTACAGTAAAATAGCTACATAGCTGGCTTTGTATTCTCTGTTCATGCACTTTGCGGAAAATGCATAGCAGTAACTGCAGAGTTGCGTCGAGTGACTGTGAACCTCTACACCTCACAATCTGCCTATTTAACAGGTAGCACAGATTCGTGATTTTTAACGGCTTAGCACCTACTGAGATTGGCGGAGCAGTAATAGGCTCGGCACCGCCAGGCTGTTCAGCAACCACTACACAGTAAAGGTCCATTTGCTTTGATGACTTATTGCAGCCTGAGCTGCTTTGGCAAAGTTTACAAGAAAATCAGCTGTTTTTACTCTACGTTAGATAAACTCATTTTCCCCTCGTTTGGCTTCCTTACTGCAGACCTCAGTGGTTATATCTAATTTCCATTACGAATAATCAAAACTTGATCATCCAATTTCGGCTTTGGTTCTACCCAATATATTTCTCCCATGTGGCAGTTCTTACACATGGGATATTCTGAAAGCCTTAAGTTTATTTCAACTTTGACAAATACAGCTAGCCTACATACTGTATCTCTGATGGGTACTCTATCTGCGTACAGCATTTGCTGCATTACTCTGTTTATGCGCATTCGTATACTGTAAGTCATCGTGCAGTCATCCCTCACATTATTAAAAAATGTTTGCAAGCACTGCAGCAAAACCAGATGCCCCCGAAGGTAGCACTACATAAAATCACAGTAGAGTACCACTACACATTGGTTGATGCCTTCGAAGACAGCGCCCAGTGGCAACCAATTGCATCACACACTGATATCCTGCCTGAAGCACAAAATCAAATCTTAGCGCTGAATGTAAGAAAACCAGTACAGCATATTAAAACCAATGAACAAAGCAGGTACAACAAAATATGAAATTTTGTCAACCATTACTGCCATCTGGGCTTTGTTGCGCTCACGATTAGGGATAGCTCGTTTCTTCTTCTTAGACCTTCGTACTTGTGGGTCAAGATTATCAGAATCGTCTTCATGGCTATTGTCGGCCACGCAGACGTTTGCATGAAGTCGATATAAAATGCCCACGACTGTGACCTCCATCATGAGGAAGAAGATGAAGCAAATGCAAGCGAGCATCCACACGTCTGAAAGACAGACCTACTGTATCTGTACAAAAATAATCAAGTGATCTGTAAAAAGTAATCAGTTGTTTTTCTGATTTTGTCAGAGCTAAAGCTATTTTGATCTTGGCCAAAGCCCCTGGGGCAGTCCAACAAGGTCATTGTAGACTAGGAAGTCCAAGGACTAAATGCTCACCACTGAAGCGGCCCGTATTTTTGTATCTATTTGCATTTCCTAGCTTTTGAATTGAACACAATATTGTTCGTGTGGCGCCT
Source organism: Mesodorylaimus sp. YZB2_4 (assembly GCA_030248295.1). NCBI lineage: Eukaryota > Metazoa > Nematoda > Enoplea > Dorylaimida > Dorylaimidae > Mesodorylaimus > Mesodorylaimus sp. YZB2_4. The sequence goes on along the minus strand of JASANH010000335.1, from coordinate 11,511 downwards.
GGTTTCACGTTTCACAGATTTTAGCTCACAGAAAAGAAATCAGACTGGCATGACCACTAGTGATTGTAAACCTTCCAGAGTCCCAAGTCTCCTAAGTAAGGATGATTCGCTGCAGCGAATCTTCGTTGACAGATTGTAAACTGTTTCTGTGCGCTGCACCCTTTATTCGTATTGGATCTACGTAGAATAAGTGCGGCCCCACTTACCAATTGCTTTGATATAACTAACTTTTGGCAAACTGCTAATTATGCTGTTGAATAATATTACCATGGCCAAGAGGCAAGTGACAATCAAATTGATCCTGTCTAATATTTGATCACTTTTCAATGTCAGACTAATCCAGCTGACAAAAATGATTAGGCTGCAAGTTGAAAAAGAAACTAATTCGTCAAACTTAAAACTGACTGAGAAACTTACTATGACGGGATGTAAGCTTGTAAAATATACCATCCACATTGGCGTTGGAATGTGATAGCGACAGATAATTTATCCCACATGCCACCCGAATATTCCTTCAACGGATCTTATTTTCAGTCTCGCGATCAACCAAGCCCTCATTGCTCGCTGACGGGGCCTCCTATTGTGACTTTATTACCTTTTTTTTTTGTTCTTACCTTTGAACTTGAAGAATAGGTCAACTTTGACACAGCGAAATCTGGCAGCGTCATATTTTCCACATAGCCAGCACCGTAATGTCCCCATTTCAGTTTGACTTGGAACATGTTGTATGCAAAACTTTCATATTCCAGATGGCACGTTTGGATATCCATCGGAAATGAAAATAAGTTCATGTGACATGGACTTTTTACTTTCACCCTGAAAAGGAGCAGTAAGCATTTAGAAAAAGTGACAGGTCAGCTCGAGCTGTCTGTCCGGCCATCATGTTTTCAAAATATTACCGATGTTAAGAAGTGCATGTCGCCTGGACTGCGAGTGCAGAGGTCATCCATAATACAGGAATAAGAATATTGTCCGAAAGAAACGGGAGCTTTTTCAATGCCCACTCAGGCTCGAGCTTTTGAGTCAAAGCATTTCTCACGTTTCGGCAGATCGATTTTCTAGTCATGTCATCTTTTCCCGCGCGCAGCGCTTTTGTGTCTTTTATTTCATTCCTACCCTGACGACATCTTTTATGCACCATGCATGACCCTATCTAGTGGCCTGATTTACCTGGAATCCTTGGTCAGAACCTCTTGGGACTTGCAAGCAAGCTAGCGTGTTTGTGTAATGATGTTACTTACAGAAGAGAACACAGCTGATTTCTGCCAGTCATTCACCGCACTAAATATTACTCTGCAGCTTATAGGCTCAGAATAGCTAAAGAAAATAGAATAAGGCCAGGAAAATAATCCGTTGAGAAGCAGATAGAGTCTAGAATGTACTTGTGGGAAACTGGCTTGTTCTAGGAAGACCAGTGAGAAGGCAGCTGACGATGAGTTGAAAGGTGATGTAATGGCTCGGTGAGAAGTCGTTCAAATTCATTATTCACCCAGACATGTGCAGTATGATCGTCGGGTCAGCCTTCGCCTCGTTCAATCGCACCAGTTGGAAGTCAAAGCATAGCGCCCGGACTCATTTTTCGAATTCTCAGCTATGACCCTGTGGAATTGTGTGATCAGCCGTGGTATTGCGTTTATTTCAATCAATGTTTTTAAGACCTTTGTGACAAATCTCCGCCTTGTTACGTTTTAACCGTTGCGTGCGCCGTCTACGTAAGTAGACTGATATGTCCTTTGGTACAGAAAAGCAAAGCAAAAAGAAAAGGTCATTATTGCGAGAGTCGCGACAGCTTGCGCCTATTGATTCCGTCTTTTAAAAGAATTTCTCACGCCGTTATGGTAGAGAAGACATTTGCCATGGTCTCGTCGCCACTCGAAGAATGGGTCATATGCGGGAAATTCAAACAGCAGTATTCCCTTGTTTTTAAGAGAGGAAACCCTCCCTGTGTTTTTCATTGAAATAGTAGCTGAGAGACTCGACCCATATGCAATATACTTGGCCAGTCGTCTTTTTTGACCCTCCTTTTTTCTGCTCTATCGAAAGTAATCGCAAAACTGATTGTCTTGGCCAAAGTAAAATTTTCCTAATATGCCTAAAAATGAAAATATAGCACTTCAAAGGTGAAAAGTGGTCACTTTTGGTTAAAAATATAATAACTTGCTTATTTCTGGGCCTAGAAAAATTTTAAAAATACAGAAACGACCGCTAGATTTAAAGGAGTCGAACCTTTTTTAAAATTATCCTTGCTGTCACCGTTCATGAGATATTCAAAAAAGACCGTCCGTGATCAGCCGTGTTTAGGCAAAAAATCGATTATGGGTGAATTATTAAACCCAAGTTTCCCTGTCTTTTTAAATTGAAATAGTTGCTTAGGGTCAGTAAATTATGAAACAACCCGAATTTCCGCACTACGGACCACAATTATTGTGCACATGGCTGATAACTGCACCCCATTTAGCCAATTTTAGGTAATCATGATCAATAATCCTGGCTGTCAATTAACTCGCGCTGATCAGTAATAGACTATCTTGTAGCCCTTGAAAAAAGCTTTAACATGGTTTTTTCTGCTTTTGAGTTTGTTGATTTCTGCCCTAGATATTGAAGAAAACTCCGATTCGGCAATAGTGCCTGCGGAACGCTACTTTTGAATTTCCCGCCTGCGTGCCGCCTATGACATTTTCATGTATATAGGCACATTAGGAAAATTTTACTATCGCCAAGACAATCAGGTTTGTGAGTACTTTCGATAGGGCACATGAAAAGGGGGTCAAAAAGGTCGACTGGCGAGCCCCGGGTCGAGTCTCTTAGAAACCCTCTCTTAAAGTAAACTCGATACTGACAACACACGGGCCCTCTCTTATTTCTCGCCAGCTGTCTTATCGTTTGACACCAGCGCACTGCAATTGGACTCTCTTTGTTTAAATTTCAACTTTGTAATCTTAGCAGACCATTAGAGAGGGAACTGTATCTGAATTACAAGCTGCATAGGGCGCAGAGGGATCCTCTCGGGTTCCGCCAGACATTAGCCAACTCGAACTCCACGCCACGAAAAAGCATTGATTCGAAGGTTTGGGTCAAAATATCTTCCCGCGGCAGACGGGGCCTTCGGGTATTGCTCTCGAAAAATCCTTCCCTACATGTGGCCCTCGTCTTCCTAATCGTACGACGAACTTTCTCTGCGGACATGTCTTTGGACACGTTTTCTGATGAAGCGATTTGATTCGAATCTTCCCTTTTTAGGGAAAGTAATTTTGGCAGATTATCCTCGACAGTTCGCAGTGTCACCAGACAAGAATAATAGGATTCAGTATTTCCTACTTTTTACCCCCTGCGTTCACATATCGTTGGCTAATGCCTTTTCAGCAGTTACAAACCTTGCATATGCGCGGCTCCAATGTTATGACTTCCTCATTCAGAAATAAAGCTATGCCTTAATAAAGCGAGGCCTGCCCTAACAATCCTGTTCGTTCGCACCCTATCCTCCGTGACTCAAAAACATCAAGGCCCTTCGTCCAGACAGAAATTTCATCGATATCCACAAGAATTTGGTGTCTGCGGTCACTAAGTTTTTATTCTATCGCTGGCTGAAAGGCACAGCTAGCATTTTGTTTTCGCACGTTTCTATTCTATTCTCACTGTGAAACTCTTAGGTTTTTACACCGATTTTGCAACTGTCTGGCCAGGTGAAAATCGAGCGACCTTATTTTTATGATTATTTGAAGGTGACCGTGGGTGTGTGAGGTGCGAACCGAAATTTCCTCCTGTATCCTTACCCCCATACCACAAAAACGTTGCCCATATGTCTCTGAGCATTGCCGCTAATCGTAAGTGATTACGTTAAAATCATCGCAAGATGACGCGCTTCCAAGAGCGTTTTCAGTTTCTATCGATCCCGATAAACCCGCCTAGAGTCGAATATAGCTGATTGCGAGATTCCAAGCGCGCTTCAAGAAAGGGCAAAAATAGTAAAAAAGCTGACCTTTCAGGAACATTTTCGAGATATCTTTTGTGCATTTTCAGCATCAACTACTTACAAACCCAGCATGACTAATTTTACAGACCGGGATAAATGTTGCGAGATGAAACTGATTGAAAGTATGTACGCCATCGCAAAAAAGTACAAGACCAAAAGTGCGGCATGTAGTACTGGTTAGCATGGCACATCCTGCAAAGCATTGCATGTGTGGCACGTGCATGCATCGCACAGAATGTGCTGCAAAAATCAAGTTCTCTCTCCTGCTGTACTTTCGGACACCGAAAAGGGGGCCGTACTTTTTAGTGGCCCAGACGGTTCCATTTGAAAACAACGCCAAATTGATACTTTCGGAAGGCAGTTTGTTAATCGTAGCATCCTTTGAGTTAGAAAATACCAAATGTGGTGTCCAGATTTTGATATAGACATGATGCGATAGTGATATAATCAGGTTGCAGGGGTGTAAATGGGTGAAACTCAATCCAGGGTCCATCCATACTTCGCTGCTGTAAAGGTCGAGTTCGAAATCGGAGGTTAGATCTGAAACCGATGTGATGGTAATAATCAGGAATTCCACATTCACTGTCACACCATTCGAGTCAGGCAAAATGTACTTGTTGTATCGACCATTCGAGAATAGGTGATCTATGATCAAATTATCTTTTGTACAATTAGGGTGTCCAGTACTGGAGTTGAACTGACTTTCATTATGCTCCGTCGCGTGGTTTTTACATTTTGCACAAATAATAGCCAACACTAAAACAAATTTTAAACTCTTGAAAATTAAGGCCATCTTTGATTTCGATGTACGTGCAAGAACAGCAAATCTGGGAAACGGGGCCGGACATTCTGTTTATTTGACTAGTGCCCTTTGGCTGGCCGTCGATTAGATCGACTTCAGAGACCTCTGGCAGACCTCGCGCGAGATTATGCCAACTGGCGCTGAGTTGACAAATTTAGAGGCATTTCATTCTCGTCTGATAAAAACACGAGAAGCACTGAAACGAGAGAATGCTGTTTCCATAAATTATTCCTTGGGGTGTCTTTTCTTGAGAAAACGAAAAACAAATCTGCAGAGATAACTTGGCTGGCAATAATTTGTCTGGTCAAAACAGGGTCACGATTTCAAATGCGGATAAATGCTTTTTTAGGTTTGAGGTTTTCTGTTGGCTGTGCGGTTCTTATATTTTTCGAAGCTTCCTCTTTTCGGAGATGACCTCCAATCCGATGCATCTTCCACTTTTGCGCGCACAATTCATTTGTGTATGTGCTTTATTTCGTGCAGTTTTTAATGCAATATAAAACATAAATAAATGCGGTTATATTTATTGTGACATACTTTTCACTCGAGTGGGAAGATTTGGTAATTAGTTCGAAAAACAGTTTCACGCTACTTGGCGCCACATGAGCAAAGGCATATGTTTTCATCCCTATGGCACCAACATAGGATCAATCTTCGCTTTCAGCCACGTGCAACAGGGGCCATGCTTGCAACTGCATATACGCATGCAAAGTCTGCATCTGACGCGATTTCTTTGAAGAAAATCTGAAGAAAAATTATTTATTACGAGGGGGTTTCTGAAAGACACGACCCAGAGCTGGCCAGTTGAATTTTTGACCCCGCTTTTTTATGTGCTCAATCGAAAGTACTCACAAAACTGATTGTCTTCGCTAAAATAAAATTTCTTAAAGATGCCTATACATGGAAATATTGCACATTATTGGTAAAAAGTGGTCACTTTTGGTCAAAAAGTCATAACTCATCAACATCATAAAGCATAACTTGCTTATTCAAGTATCTTGAGTAAAAATGAATGAATTTTTACGCGTAATAAAGTAATTTAAAAGCTATTTTCAAGGGCTACATGATGGGCTATTACTGCTCAGCGCGAGTAATCAACAGCCAGGATTATCGATCATGATAAGCTAAAGTTGGCGAAACGGGGTGCAGTTATCGGCCATGTGCACAATAACTGTGGTCCGTCCTGCGGAAACTCGGGCTGTTTTATAATGTGCTGACCCTATGACACTTATGCGCGTGCCGCTTATGACATTAGAATGGCTTTGTCTGCTTGCTCTGGGAATCAACAGTAAATTTATGACCCTTTCACTTTTTCACTACGTGTTGGTCTAATTGTGTGCTAGAGCATCTGTCTTTCATGAAAAATAAGAGGAGTAATAAATTTACTGTTGATTCCCAGAGTAAGCAGTCAAACCGCTTTCATGTCATGAGCGACACGCGGGCGGGAAATTCAAAAAGTGCGTACTGCAGGCACTCCTTCTGAATTTTAGTTTTCTTCAATATCTCTGGTGAAATTCAACGAGTTCTGACGCGGAATAAACCATTTGAAAGCTCTTTCCAGGGGCTACAGGATAAGCTATCACGGATCCGCCTCATTTAGCTTATCTGGAACAGAATTTTTCTACTTTTCACTCATCTGAAACCATATTTTACCACATGTTAGCTTATCTGGAACCATATTTTGCCACATTTTAGCTCATCTGGAATCATATTTTACCTTTCTCGCGCATCTGAAGCCACATTCAACCCATCTGAAACCATATTTTACTCGTCTGAAATCATATTCAGGCTTGTGTACGGGGCCGTTCAAATACGACGTCGTTCGCCAGGGGGGGGGGGGGGGTCAGCACCAAAACGACAAAAACCGACAAGGGGGGAGGGGGGTCAAAGGCAAAACGACATCGTTTTTTCAACAACGTATTCCAGCGTTTTTCCTCCCTTTCGAACTCTTCTGCTAGAGCCTAATTGCGGTCAGATGAGCACAGGTCCGCCACTTTTGGGTCACCTATTCATGATAGTTTTGATTACAATAATGTGCATCGGCCAGACTCAGTTTGTTATAGGAAGCGGCCGCCTTGGTGCGGCGCGGTTTTAGCATTTGTCTCTCCATAGTAGTCAGTAGCGCGGCTGGACTCACCCTGGGTTCAATCCCTGGCGACGGAGGTCTGTTTGTGAACCATGAACCCTCTCTGACTTGCACACCAGGGCGTGAGGGACTCAGCCAGTAGCATAGAGGTGCTACGAGTGGAGAGACGGAAGCCAAATGAGGAGACAGTCCAAGGGGCAAGGCTCGAAGCCCGCCCGCCATCGTCCAAGAAAGTCGGTGTCCAATCGATGATGTCCTCGTGTGGAGGTGCTCCGAAAAACATTGTTGGAATGTATACCAATATGAGGATGGGAACATGTGGGCTCGTACGAAATATGGACATGAGCAGCGGCGGGGTGAAGTACGCCAATACTCATAAATTTTTTTTCGAAATACGTCTTTACTCTTCCCTTCACAATTGGGGACGGGGGGGGGGGGTATTGGCTTGTACGACGTCGAAAAGGGGGGGGGTCAGGCGCAAAACGACAAAATACGATAGGGGGGTACTAAAATGAGCAAGTTTAGAGCAATATTTAAACAGTTTTTTGGCTTCACTTTCAAGTAGAATTGCTAATCTAGATTTTTGCCTCATATGTAGCTCTTCGTGTGCAACTGTTCCTGAATATCATCGCAAGACACAGAATTGTATGCACATTCGGTATTGAAAAAGCGTTCATGGAAATAAGAGGATGCACTTCCCACACCCATGTACATTATTAGTTACATCCCTTTATCACGATCCAGATCCTCTAGCGACATCTCAATCTTCTTCATTTTCAGAGGGCACGTTTGGCATGTTAATAAAACACGGGCACTTGTTTATCCATTCGAATTCAAAGTTTTTGCTCGAACCATAATTCCATAAGAGCTGCATACTGCCGCTGATTTCACGCTTGGCTACGAAGACAACAGCTTCGACGACTTCCCCAGTCGTTGTATTTGTCAAATCCACGCATTTCGGTTTGAGATTACAATGGCGATTATTCGGAGAATGATTAATCAAATGCCCATAACTGTTCTCATCTTGTTGGTGAGCGCGCTCAGCCGCGCTCGAGGCCCTAGGAATTTTGTCAAAACCTCGAGCGGCCTCGCCTTCCCGAAGAAAATGTGCCGCGTGCAAGGACCACCAAACAGTCGATGACATCCGGATCCCATGCCTTCTGTCATCGAGTTCCTCATAACGTCCAATAATGGCGTGTCTTCATGAATTCAGCGCCACCAGGCTCCGGCCAGATGGTTCGGCGGCAGGTTAGCGGTTGTTCCTCGCATACATCGAATTATCTTGGTCTTCAAAGCAGTCCCATAGTTCTGCCGTGCTGGTGGAGCTTGGTCGCCTCGAAGCATACGGCCACGGTTACATTTCCGCCTAACTCGCATGTGGCTTTCATCGATTTGAACGATTTCCCCCGGTCCACCCATTGCTGGCGCTTCAACCAAACTCAGGCGGAGGATTTCTCGGATGTTGTCGAAGGTCAGGTCGGGGTGTCGCCATACTATACCAATGCCGACTGACTGTGCCAAAAAAAAACTAAGCAGTCCGTCCCGACAGTCAGTCATTTAGAAAAGCGAGGAGCCTCCAATCCATAAACATGACGCAAAGCTTTGCGGGGCCAGAAAAAGTCGAAAACATTTCTGTGTAAAAATAATATGGTTCATTCAAAATGACCCTAGCTGTCAATGGCGTCATTTGTTCCCGCACGCCTCGTCTTTGAACATTTCTTAATCCCAATCAGACATATAGCTACAGAAAAAATATTTTTATGTTCACCAAGCCACAAAGCTAGGTGGCACAAAAAGCTTAGGACAAAGATAAAAGAGCATAAGGAGCTACGGGTATCCTTTTCGACCTTTCCTGTTCGCCGTTGTCGTTCTGAGAGAGGATGCACCTTATCACGGGAAATAGGATAAGATGGCTCCCAGTGAAAATGTCACCGCTCCATTAGCTTGAGCAATGTGAGCTGACACTCATTATTGCCATGGAAGCGGAACGGGTGTCCCACGAGGATTCTCGGCAATGCTCGAAACTATTCATATGCTCATATGGTTGGTCAGTGACATTTCTTGTTACTGAGAGCACAATAGTGTTACTCTCATCCACCTTCAAAAAGGTGTATTCGCTAACCAATGTTAGACTGCTTTTTGTTCAAACACGCCCATGGAACTGTTCGTGGTAGAGTAATTTATGTTCCCTAATTGAGGAGGACCAATGCGGAAAAGTTTCGATAGGCTTTCTTAAAGTCGCATGTACAATATCTTGTTAATCGGTTTCGATGATTGCTGATCGATGTTATCGATATCTTATCGATCGATGCCATCGATTTCTTATCGATCGATGCCATCGATATCTTACCAATCGATGTTATAGATTTCTTATTGATCGATGCCATCGATATCTTAATACCTCATCAATTGACCAATATCGATAATCTTGATATCTTATTTTTCTGTATCAGCCACCACTGTTTTAGAGTACAGCACCATTGCCAAGGCTGCTATTGTTACAACCTTGTCAGCGCTGTACAATAAATTCATCATGGCCATGGCATCGAACTCGACGAACACCACTACCGACTTTATCACATTTATCATCAGCTCGAAATGGCTTCACGCCCTCGTTGTCCTAGAAATAACACTCTCCTTGCTTGCAACCCTCACCAACCTCGTTCTGCTGAAAATCATTTGGCGAGTTGATTTATTTCACACAAATCTGCGACTTCTCTTAGCCAATCTCAGTCTCATTCTTATTTGGCTCTCCATTGGTACAATTATAAAAAGTATTACATTTTTAATCGGCACCCAAAATATCTCTCAGTTAGCCATGACGAGCTACGAATGTAAACGAAGAGAAGTGTTCATAGTGGCTATGGCAAACAATGCCATCAACTACGCCTCCATGGCCATGTGCTTGGAAAGGGTCTACTCCACCATAAGATACAAGAAATATGATAAGAACGGAGCCGTGCCCTGGTTAGCCATCGTTTTATTAGCTATGGTCTGGGGTATCGTGCTGACAATTCAAATGACCAATTTGGCGGGAACTTCTCGCACCACAATTACACCTGTTTGCGAGAATTTATTATCGATTACAAGTTCAGCCGCATCCACCAGTCTATCATCGGCATTGATCGTGGAAAGTTTAATAATAATTCTATCAATAATGGTGACAATTTATAATAAAAAGCAATTAAAAATAGCAAAAAAGAATAGAGCGAAAGAAAATTTAGCATCCCGATTTCAATTAGATCAAAATGTTCAAATTAATCGAATGATTACACCTGCTATGATTTTTGAAGCAGTTTGTTTCACACCAAATTATATATTCTTAATTTTATTAATAAATGAATTCAAAGTCGACCCACCTTTAAAAATTATTCTTGTTCATGTTAGTTACGCTTATAAATTATTATTCGCTTTTGTGAACCCAATTTTAAGCATATATCAAAATCCGATAATGAAAACTCATATGAGGAAAATGACTCCTTTAGTGCTAAGGCGTGTATTATTCAGAAATGCCGAGGTTACCGTATCGAAAGCTGATCCACAGGCCTTTGGTGATCAAGCGGCAATGGCACATTTTAATAATTTGAATAAGATATGGGCTACCAAATCGGATCGGCAGCGGCGCCTGCATTGACAAAGTGATGGCTTCTGGTTGTTGGCATGTACTGCCTGCACTGCATGAATAATTTATATATACTACTTACAATGGCTAATTAACGAGCTTTCGCTAAGCTAGTTTTGTTGAGCAAAGTCGAGTCGAAACGCGTGCGGTTGTCATTGTAGAAAGTGTAGTGTAGTGCACAGTGAAGTGTAGTGGTGTGCATTAGGTGAACAGCGGACCACAGGAGCGTAATGTACAGGTGTAGCTGTGTAGTGTGCTGGGAAGGGTGTACTGGACTGTGCGGTAGCTCTGACAGTGTAAATTATGGCTCGGGCATCAATTGCGCACAAATGCTTTTTAAGATAGTTTTTATTTGATGTATTTTGCTATCATAACCACTGCATGGACTATGGCCTATGGCTATCCTGATTTGAGCCTTATCCAGAAAAACCATGAATCATTAATACATCATTGATCAACGCCTCTCTTGCTTCCGGCGTCGCCGACGAGACACATTTCTCCACGACATTGCTGGAAAAAACATGAAATTACATGCCATTCTTCACCCACCCAATCAATTCTAGCACAGACCGACCCTGGTGCAGGGCCAACCCAACCCATCGTCGTATTGCGACTGCTTATTTGTTTTCTGGCATGATTCGTTGATAAAGGACAACCGCAGTCGGGCGGGAAGGGATTGAAGGATGTCGAACAGGCGAGGAATGGGTTGGCGAAGAGCGGTCAATTTCTGAAATGACCTTTACGAGATAAGTGGACACGATATTTTGAAAGTTTTTGTGGGTTGGGCCAGCGGCGCCCCAGTTCCCGCAAGGGACCTGCTGCCCGTTTTGCCTATTTTCAGCCAGCATTCATGAGAGGCCGTGAGGCGACCAACTCTCATGGCAGCTCCACTAGAAGCACCTCCGCCCGCAAAGAGGCCATCCAGCGTCCCAGGATGATGCTGGGCGCCAAGGGAGTCCCGGCGGGTGTCACTCGACTCGAGGTTCCTGGTGAGTACCCCAGAGCCAGTTTTCTCTTTGATCGTGTGT
>JASANH010000988.1:0-31869 GCA_030248295.1 Mesodorylaimus sp. YZB2_4 | reverse complement strand
GCTGAGTCACATTTTCCGTTGCTGGGAATTTCACTGACGCCCAGCGGATGAGACGTTCCATCTCAGAAACAAACAGCATGACCCCCTCCTTTGTTGGGTAAAGCTCACCCTTGTCATCATTTTTCAAGACTCGCAAGCTGAACGCCACTTGCCCATGGTATACCTGCACAAGCGCAGACATGCCGCTAGAACTATCCAACTTTATGATTTTGGCATCTTCGAGAACCATGATTGAAATGGACCAGGTAGCGGCTGACACAAGAGGGCAAGTGATCAGAACTGCTCCATCCACCCCTTTTTTATAGCCATAAAGTTGGCTTCAGCATAACACGTATCCAGTTGACTGCACCTACGTATGTCCGGTCAATGCCATTGAACTGTCCCACCTCGATCACCTGATTTCGAAACTGAATGTTGTGGGTGTGCCTGTCTTTTCATGATTTATCGAATGCGATACCCCGCCTCCAGGTTCATGTTCAGTCACAGTTCAATGGCACTGATTCGACATGAAGATAACCCAACATAACACGTATCCGGTTGGCTGCACCTACGTATGTCCGGTCAGTGTCTTTGAATTAGTGTTCAGTGTCATGGCGGAGCAACCGCGTGCTAAAGCCAACCAAACTGTTGCTGGCTTGCAATTATTTTCCTTGTTCGGTAAAACCACTGAATCGAGTAACAAAAAGAAGAAAAGTCAAAAGCAAAAACAGACAAAATCAAGCAAAGCATCAGTCGTACGTAAAAGAAACTTGAAACCAAATAATCGAAAACTGAAGAAATCGAAAACTACCAGACGAAAGAAATGAGTCGACTAGATACGACTGTGGATTTAGATGTTTTCTCTGAAGCACCAGCCGAGATCAGTGTAGCGAAAAGTCGTAAAGAAATTATTCCTGTAAATATTCCCCTGCCTAATGATGATCCGAATACGGCCCTAGAATTTCGCATTCCAAGCATTCCCAATTGTTTCACTGATTTATCACCTACTCTGTTAGAACTGCATATGAAAATTCATCACGCTACGGACAAGGAAAGTGAGAAGGGTATCCCAAAAACGAAGCAAATCGGTCTCATCCCGAATACATTGATGTCTATGTTTTCTGGTATTACAATGTACATGAACAATCAACTGATTTTGCAAAATAATAACTGCTTGCCTTGGAGTGCGTACTTGGATGTCTTGACCAATTACTCTTATGATCAGCGCAAGTCCTGGCTGAGCTCTAGTGGATGGTATGACGGCGGCCTCGATGGTCTGTCGCCCCAACTGCTGAACTCATTCAAACCGTACTTTGAAAATGGGACTGGTCATCTGATTGGCCTTATTCAAATCGACTTTTTCAAAATGCGTAAATATATTATTCCTGGCGTCGAGATGACTATTCGTTTATTCCGACGGGACCCTAAGGCTTATATTTTGTATATGCTTGATCCAGAGAAAAAAGAAAACTTTACAGTCACCATCGAGCGTGCCTACCTGCATATTCGACGCATTCGTCTGCATGATACGTCTTTTGTAGCCATGGAGCGCCGTCTGATGACCACACCGGCCGCCTACAGTTTCAACGACACCATTATGAAACCTATCATTGTGCCTGAGAATGTGTTGGCTGTGGATTTGTGCATTTACGAAGGCACTTTACCATCACGCCTGGAAATTGTTTAGCTTATGCAGAGAGATTTCACTGGTCCGATCGCCAACAATCCCTTCATGTTTCAGTCATATTTCATGAAAAGTATGGTGCTAGAAAAGAATGGTTTGATAGTTGGTGTTCCTTATCAGTGTGACTTTGCGAGAAATGATTTTGTGCGCATGCACTTGGACTATTTTCAAAACTCTGGTTGTACATTGGAAAAAGCAGGCATGTCAGAAATTAATTATAAAAACTATGGTAGCTTCTACACTATTATAAGCTTTAACTTGAATCGCTTCGATGAATGCAGTGGTAGCACTTTGCAACCATCCAACGAGTATGGCAACCTGCGTCTGAAAATTGAGTATGATGGTAGCGCCATGTTAGCTAGACCACTGGTCATTTTGTGTCTGTTGCGTTTTAATCGAACAATCAGACTGAATGCTCACGGAATGTAAGTGTCTCAATAAACTTGCATTTTCTGATCTTGTGGTTTCGATAAAAATATAAAAGGGCACGCACCATAATCCCAGTTTCAAACATAATCACTCTTCAAACCCCCTTTACCATGACCATTGCTGGCAGTACATCGTGCTGCAAAACATATTTCGTAATGCGGCTTATCAGAAGTCAGAGTGAAATTTTCAGTACTCCGTCCAAGAATGGTTATCATCACTACGCCATGTAGCAACCAGTGTTTGATGAAATGGAAAAAGACGCGGGTGTGAAGTTTTCTGAGGGGCTACCAAGTATGGACGACATTGAACCTAACTCACTTTTGGTCTTCGACGATTTGTCCCCTCAGCTGGCTCAAAACAAAGACCCGGTGGATTTGTTTTGCTTCGAGTCGCACCACTAGAATATAAATGTGATTTTTATTACCCAGTCATTTTCCTACGATTCAAAAGTTATGCGTTGTGTGACGAGAAATTCACACTATGTGGTGCTATTTAAGTCGCCGAGAATGGCAACTGTAGTCGAACAACTGTCCTGTCAGATTTGGCCCCAAAAGCCCAACTACCTGCTCGAAGCCACGAGGGATAAACCATACAGCTACTTGTTATTGAATTCGCATCCTAGCGCTGTCGAGACACTAGCCGTGCTCTCTTATATCTTGCCTTCTGGAATGATTATCCACCTGTTTTTTATATAAGTGTGAGTGTGAGCTTTGTAAATACTATTTTTGAAATGGAAAAGTCGTTACGTGAATTGAAAATTTTGTACTACAGTACAAATGAAGTGGTTGAGCAAACTTTGTCTCAAGCTTCTAATCAGTTGGTGCTAGCCATTGCTAAGCTGGCCTTGAATATTTTGCATAACGAGAATTCGAACATAAGTAATAAGGACAAAACCAAATAAGTCGAGTACCGCCGCCCACTCTTGGTACTGAGGGATCGTAACGACACATCGGCCAGAAAAAGACATTTAATCAAGGCGAATTCACATTGCTGCGTTTTTTTGCGTCCGCCATAAGAACCGAGCCGAGACGACCGAGCTAACCGAGCCGCATGATGTTCACATCAAAAAGCTCGGTTTGCTCGGCTTGCGTTCATGCGGTTGGCTCCGATTGCGGTCGGGTGGATCGGTCGGTGCATTCACATTGGAGTTGACCAGCCGAGCTCCTTTTTTTTGTCTGCAACAAAGCAGGATCGGTTTGAAAGTTCGCCCCTCCCCTCGCGCGAGAAGCGAGACCATACTCCACACTCACCGCCGCCGCTGGCGAAAAACTTTTTCAACAGCCATTGTCTTAAACTTTTCTGATTGACTAACCATTGGCTGACGATAGCTTCCTCGACTATCTTTTCTATTATCATAACGCAAATTTTCCTTCACTGCGCTCCTGCAGTGTTTAACACAGAGAGGATATCTATGCACCAAAGTGTCCTTTTTAAGCAGACTGACCTCCAGTAATTCAGTGCTCTCTCCTGAGCTTCCCAATCATTCTAGCTCATGCACCCCTTGTGGAATATGCATTTTGGGCAATGTTTGATAGGTGGGGGAACGAGCGTGAGAATATTTGGTCCGACTGGTAGAAGCTTTAGATTTTGAAATTTAGAAAAAAAAAAATTTTTGTAGGTTTTGGCAAAACTTCGTTGCTCTGTTTGGCTACCAGTTTAGGCCAGATATTTTGAAAACAAATTTTCGAAAATATATTTCTTTTATTCATTTTATCATACTTCATACGATTATTTTTAAAAAAATTTGGGGGATAAGATTATACTTTATCGAGGATTCCCGGACCTTCAATTTTTCGAGGGTCAACATCGAACCATTTTCGTGCGTCGTATTTGATGACCTGGACGAACTGGACGGTGGTGTGCATCATAGCGACACGAATTCAATTTTAACAAGTCAATCGATTTACAACAAATCTAAATTTGGAAGATCGATTTTAAAAGAATCAATTTCAATTTGAACGACGACAGTCGGTCAATATTGATAAGAAGGAAGAAAAGAGTTACGTTCTTCTCCGAATTATTTCCGGATTGACTGTAGTTTATCCGCCTCCTGGAACCCTCAACGACTTTTCTAATAATATGGCTGAAGGCGATGCTAGCAATGCCGCCGATAACAAGGCCGGCTTCGCAGTTGGAGAATCGGGACTGAAAACATTTTATCTTTTGAGTCAATGGGATTTAGATATGTTCACAAAATCGGTGTTGCCTATTAGTTCTGGCGCTGCCAATATCGACAAGGTCAAACAGCGATGGGAGGACGGGGCTGAATCAAGGCATCCCCGTATTGGTACCAGCCCAGTAAAAAAGCGCAAAGGTGGTGATTGAGACACGAGATTCAACTAGCCTTGCTCCTCCTTCTAAGCTCTATCCCGTTTCTCATCGAGCAACCGTCGGTGGTAATGGTAGTGGTCAGGCGAGAAATGATGCTTATCAAGAGCTTATGAATTCAACTATTCCCTTCATGATTTCCCTGCATGCCGCTGTAAGAATTCGCATGTTAAAGTTGGCCAAAATTTTTCGCAAACTCAAAATCCGATTGCACCCTGAGATCGGCATTTTATCGTTTCCTACTCTGCGCGCCAATTCTCCAGGGAAAATGATTATGAGAAGTACACCGATCGTCGATGTTTTACTCCATTTTAGCGTCGATTCGAGAAGCCACGCGCCTAGACCACGAGAGTTGCCGCGCCTTCACTCCATCCTCTTGACCGCAGTGGCCCCATTTGGGGTGAGCCGCATCGAATACGCTTGCTCTCCTCATCTCTCCAAGGCTAAAAAAACATGAAAACTTTTTTGAATACACGCATTTTGTGCCTGCATTATTAAAGCTTTGTTACTTTGGCTTGGCGTCGAGAGGGAACAAAGTTTGAACACGGGTAGTCGAAATCGGGCTCTTGAGTTTCGGGCCAGTCGAATGGTGACGGCGGAGTCAGGGGCAAGTCTTTTCGATCGGCCGTTTTTTTCTGTTCGTTTGTAAGCTGCGAGGCTGCTCACAGTAGTACTCATAAGGTAACAGTAACATTGAAAAAATACGAGTTCAAGTATAATTTAACGAACATTTGCGTTTTCTGACATAAAATTCTGACAGAATTAAGTTTTTTTTGAGTTGTTTTTACTTTTTTGGCCCCTCGTCGACGAATTTGTGCTTACACACAACGCCGAATGCACAGAAGAAAAACAGAAAGGATAGTTCAGTGCAGTACAGTACAATATTTTTTCAACTATCACCTTCCCTACCTACTCCAACTATGTTTCAGGCCATTTCTTCAAAATTACAGTCTTTGACATTGGAATACTCATCGGACGTATTTCTAGCTGTATAAAGCACATGGATGCTAGGACAACACTAAAGCCGAATTGCGAGAGTGAGCCTAGGTCAGCAGTGTATTCAAATCGAATTGCGAGAGTGCGCCTGGGTCAGAGGGCATTGAAGCCAATTTTTAAAGCGTGGGACTTTGCTAGGCTGGTTTCGTGGAAGTGCTAGAGTAGGGGGATTGCTAATAGATATTTTTACCGCTTCGCCACTTTTTTTTAGACATTAAGCAATTCGACTCCACCCATTTCGCAGTTCGATTCAAACTATGATCGTTGATCACATGCGATACTTGCAGGCGGTTGGGGTACTTCTTTTGCACTTCTTGGGCATTGACGCTCGTTGCGATCCCTCCGGCTCGCATCCAGAAACTGCTCGCGGAACGCAGTAATTCCTAGAATGAGGGTACTTGCTGACTGAAAAAATATTTTTTGATATAATGCGTTTTTAGGTGGATTTGATTTTGCCCTTCCGCGTTTTATGTTGCGTACTTTACTGTCAACCACTGAACACAGCATACCTGAAAGGAATGTACACCATCCGACGGCATCACAGTCATTTCTGAGTACAAGGTTGATGATGTGCAAGGTTGATAAACGGAGACTGTTTTGACATACGCGCCAATTGGAAGCGATACGTTCTTCCACTCGCGGCGTTCCCATCCCCCGTCCTGCTCCCTCACAAAAATATGCCTGAAAAGTGTGGGAGATAAAGAAAGCGCATGTGTACTTTATGACCACTTTTTTGGAGATAAGCTCTTAATCATGTGGTAAAGTATGCTTACTCGCTCATCCTGGAAGCTTCTTTTATTTCCTAGGTTTCCGAGTCAGTTTTAGTAGAGGACATGAACGCCTCTAAAATGCTCAAGGATCGTTTTAAAGGCCTTCTGGTTTGCTCCCGTTCTGCTTCCAGGTCCTTCAACTCCTCTTGCACCAACGAATCAGTGATCTGTATTGTCATTTTCGACATTGCCTCGCGGCTCGTTCGCTCGGCTTCTGATGGTTTCTTCAGCTTTTTCTGCGGTCCAGATACGGCACTGGATAAATTATGGTCGTCCAGGGGTGATAAAGATGGCCTTTTCGATTTCAGTTGAGGGTTGTTCGACATGTTCGCTTTCGAATGGGCGGGTCGTCGATTTGGACAAATAGGTGTGAAAACAAAAAAAAATTCGATTAAATGTGATTAAAACGATTTCGGCCTGGTTATAATCATAATTTTAAGATTGTTGGTCATCAGGCACTTAATCTCTTGCTTTGAAAGGTTGATTCGAAAAATTTAAATTAAACGGTGAAAAGCCTTGTATGCATGTTACATTAAGTCTCTAATTTTGATTATAGATCAAAAATTTAAAACGCATAAAAAATAATAAAAAATATTAGAACAAGTATGAAAGTTGAGAACTCCCAAAGATATCTTATATCTGGTCTACACAGACAAATTTGAAAAGGCGTACGCTGGAATTGGACGAAGGCTGATGGGGACACAGTGCAGAGGCTTAAGCGACGACTCACATCGAATAAAACTCTGGTATGATATGGAGAAACCAATTGTGCTGTACACGGACGCGTGCGACCTGGGACTTGGGGCAGTCCTGAATCACCAGTGCAATGATGGAACGAAACGGCTGATAGCACTCGCATCAAGAGCGTTGTCCGAGGTCGAGAAGCGGTATTCAACGATCGACAAAGAAGCGCTAGTTTTCAGTTTTAGCGTAACGAAATTCCATTAATATCTGTATGGGCTAAAGTTCACGCTCAGGACAGATTACAAACCGTTGGAGCGAATATTTGGGCGGAATCGGGAGATTTCGAAGATATTGAACAATCAGTTAACATGTTGGGCACTGACGTTGTTAACGTAGATTCAATATGTCGAAGGACGCCAGAATAGTCTAGCGGACGCGCTGTCTCGATCACTGTCTCTAGCAACGTTAGCAAAATCGAGAAGCTTGGATTAAAGTATCAGTTGCTCAACTTGAAGCTGGACGATATTCCAGTCACCAAACGCGAGCTGCAGAACCAGACAGCAAGGGACCCATTGCTATCAAACGTGGTCGCGTACAATCAACGAGGTTGGCCGAAGGACAGACGTATAGTAAACTCAAACTTGCATACTTTCTTTGAGGAGCGAGAACAGTTGTCGGTAGGAAACAATCTGCTGCTCTGGCGGGGCCGAATTGTAATTCCGGAACGAATTCAGAGAAAGGTCCTTCACACTCTTCACGAAGGACATCCGGGGTCGAGTGGGTCGAGTGGAATGAAAGGAATGGCGAAATTTCATGTTTGGTACCCACGAATCGACAGCGACATCGAGCAGATCGTGAAGCAATGCGAGGATTGTCAGGGAAATCGTGCGCACCAAATGGAAGTCCCATTGTATTCTCAGTCGATCCTAGCCGAACCGTGGTTGAGAATTCACATCGACTACGCGGGACCATACGAGGGTAAGTTTTAGTTAGTGATCGTCGACGCGCATTCGAAATGGCCTGGGATACCACCAACGATGGACACCAGCTTCAAGAAGACGATAAAACTGCTACAAAACACGTTCGCAAGGCTTGAATTATCTCATTTGATCGTATCAGACAATGGTCTACAATTCACATTATATGAATTAAAGCAGTTCTGCACCCGAATTGGAATCAAGCATGTGCGGTTAATGCCATATCATCCCAAGACGAATGGTTTAGTGGAACATGCAGTTCGGACATTCAAAAATTGATATAGGGCCACGCGGAATTCAAAGGACGACGCAAATCTCAGGTTAGCAAAGTGTTTGCTCCCATACAGAACCAAACAGCACACGAGTGCAGGCAAGACGCCTTCTGAGCTACTTTTTGGTCGGAGGATTCGAACAGCCTTGGATCTGCTCAAACCCAACCCATTGGCTCGGATGGATCGAGCATTGGTATAACAAAAGGCCAATCACGATCGCAAGGCCACGCCTCGTGATTTTTTTCAAGAGGCGGAGGTATGGGTTAAAAAGATTGGGGCAAAAGAATTCAAATCAGCAACTGTATCGAAGAAGACAGGGTTGTACTCCTATGAGCTTCAGGTAAATGGGAAAATTCAAAGATCTCATGCCGATAAGATGCGTCAGCGAGTCTTAACTCAACTAGAACAGGTCGAGGAAGACGTGAAACCAGATGCAAAGCATCCAAGTGCAAATGCAGGGCATCCTATTCGGCAGCAGCCGATTGTGCCACCTGATCAACAACCAGTGGTTGCTACACCAATTGAAAACCAGGCAAATTCGGATTGTCAAGAAAACACACTCAGGGTTGAGGGAGAAACTGCGCCAGTGGGTGTATCGGAAAAGGCGAATACCATTAACATCCCAAGCAACTAGCGCAAACAGTGAGCAGAACGATTCCAGTTGGACGACGACAATATTACGTTCGGATCAGGAAGAAGCATGAATTCTATCAAGCGGATCCAAAGCAAGAATGACAGGGGGAGGGATGTCATAGAGTGGTGGTTGTTGACTAACACACTAGGTGGGCGTCATTGATTAGGCGCAGGGCGCTGCCCTAAACCTTTTGAGGTTGTGTTTCATTGTTGCATGACTAATCGGCAGTGATGTGTATTGGGAGGTGCTCTCGGGACGAATAAACCTGTTTGATCTTATGCTTGTCACGCTGAGATTGCAGTGAGGTTCCACCCGAAAATAATAATGCAGCCAACTGAGATTTTTCCCGATGATATAATCTTATTTTACATAGATACTGGAGAGGCAAGTCAACAAAATTAAATGATGGCTACGATATTTACAACAGAAAAGAGCTGGGCCTGCCCCAAATCCACATAAACATCAGATATGGCATACTGATCATGGCCTGTCTTTTGGCACTGGGCCAATCATCTGGCACGCACTATGGTACTACAGTATATTGCATAAAGAGGCAAATACAAAAAAGGGGCTACCACTTATCACTGAGAGTATGAGTGATGAGAATTAGCAACCTGCCTACACTGTTTCCTACCTTTTGATAACAGCAATGCGTTTTTAAGCAGTTTTTGAACTTTCCAAAACTCTTTTTCAAAGTGACGTCCGCGAATACGCAATCTCTTTTCCATGTTTTTATCATCGACTCGCAATATTTCGATCCATCGTTTGCGCCGTTTTGGCTGTTGCGGCAGCGAGTGAAACGCGTATTTATCGGTTGATTCTCCGTGATGGTGACCACAATCGGGAACGCCACATTGATTAACCATTTGAAGTTTCAATTGTTATACAATTCAAAAATCTTTGGTTGGGAGCAGCAAAATTCGAAGCCGAACCGCAATTTTCGTGTTTCATTTTTGGTCGCGTCTACAGTAGGATCCCGGATGCTTTGTCATAGGCAGCAAGAAAAAGCGCGCGGAGTGCGTTCGATTTAACTTTCTTTAAAATTTCAATTTTTCGCAATGTGTAAAACGGGGATACGGATCTGAGCAAAATGAAGCATGCCAACCTTATTT
This sequence comes from Mesodorylaimus sp. YZB2_4, assembly GCA_030248295.1. Lineage (NCBI taxonomy): Eukaryota > Metazoa > Nematoda > Enoplea > Dorylaimida > Dorylaimidae > Mesodorylaimus > Mesodorylaimus sp. YZB2_4. Next base: position 22,004 of record JASANH010000988.1, on the reverse strand, counting down.
TACATAAGGACTACATATCATAGCACCCTCACCTTCTTCAAGGTTACCCTCTCGTGCTAGTATAGCACTAAATTAAAACTTATTCGCATGCTAAAGTTACCAGCAAGCATAATCCCATGGTATGGAATCCTGTAAAACAGTCGCAGAAAACACGAAACCTTTTTTGTAGGACTCAAAATGAAGACTCGGAAAACCAAATGATGTGGTCTAGCCAGCAAGTGGAATTTAGGCTCCTGACTAAAAATTTGCACCCCAACTCGTGGCGCGTTGCCTTTTTTTCGAGCGTCTAACTTTAAGATTTGTAAGCTCGGTGGATTGTCTCTCTTCATGATTGATATCTTTCACCCGTACGTCCTTTTTTCAAATTGTACATTATTATACGGTCTGTGCGAAGGCTGCATATTATCTTTTCTGTCTTGTAATGTATCTGACGCGCCCTATCTGTGACTCATGCAAGACAGAGCAGAGTGGTTTTGGAAGATATAGAATATGGGGTGGAGTGTAGAAACAGGGTACATTGCGGTATGGCGGATTGCTAGTGTAAGGAAGTGTACCGTAGATGGTAGATAATGAAAGTCTCTAGTGGTATCAAAAGAAAATTTTGGTATGAAAGCCTTCTGCAATCGACCTTCCTCAATTTTTGTCATAATAACGAAAAAATACAAAGAGACCTGCCCATCCGAAAAAAAGTATTCAGGGAGAAGCAACGTCGAACAAGAACTAATATCCGCCAGGATGTTCTCCCGCATGGAGGATGGTCATGAGATAAAATATCATCCCATCCGACTTTTAGCACCTACAATTGCTGCAAAAATATCTCAGCCGCCAAGTAAACTGGGTTATACATACATAATGGTTTAAAATATGATGCAATAAGCTTCAAGACACTTCGCTTCATTGAAGGCGCGCTAGATATAAGCCTCGTGTGAATGACAACACCTAATATTACATCCTGTAACACCAAAGAATTACCTAGCACCAAAACAGATTGAGTCGTGACTCGAATTTGAGCAGCATTAAATCTAAGCAGTTACTTGAAATAGAGGCGTTTTCCTGGATATTTATCAGAACTGATTCGAAAAAAGACTTTGTCTGCCTATGAGAAGCTCTTCTGCTGGACTTTTCTGCTGGAACGCCAGTGTTAATAATATTCCTCAGAATCAAATCCGCGAAATCATCGCAGCCTTAAGCCAAGTTATACTTAATGGTAGCCGGAAGCCGAACGGAACAAGGGTGAACAAATAAGGAGTTAAGTTATTCTCCACTGAGAAAACGTTTGGATTTTTCAACCAAAGGAAACGTTTGACATCCTGCGCAATTGGTAAATATTTTTTTCCTGGATTCTTTCTTTCTCTCATCGCCAACGAGAGTGAAAAGATTAAAAAGTCTTTTGCCCTGGGTAAAAAGATTAAGGAAAATTACTTTTTATAGAAGCCATCAACAAGAGACGACTACGGTGTATCAGAAATGCCAGCGAGCACGAGGAATAAATAAGATTCACCGAATTCTCTAACTGGCGGCGGCGGAAAGGGTGTAGCGATAGATCTACTGTACACTACGATCTTGGACTGCCCAATAAAAACAGACAACAAATCAAGGCGGCTTTAGCACAGTTGGAATCGTTAACAGCAGCAATTGTAAAATTGCAAAAAAGTGTCAGAAATGACCTCGAGGTCAAGGTCATAATACTGTCAAAACCCTGATTAACCGACAATTGGTTAAAGTCGGGGTAAAGATTAGAAATTTTTTTTGGGTCTGGTCAAGGTCAGGGTCAGGTCAGAAATTTTTCTGAGGTGTCGGTCAAGGAGGTCAAGGTCAGGTGAGAAATTGTTACACCCCCATCAGTGTATTCTGACAGCGAAAGAATGTAAATTTAGAGAAATGTTGGTAAAAAACATTTCGAGCTCCTGCCTTCCTGCGTGGGGATCTGGGGGCAGTTTTACAGTTCTGGAACCCAAGGCATCACTCGGATTTGGTCTCGGACTTGGTCTCTCCACTCGAAGCAGAGCACCAGGGCGGCTGCGTTGTTCTACGCTCTCGTGTCTGCCTATGTTTTTCGCATAACGAACTGGTTTTATACAGCCAATGGCAAGGATTTGCTTTCATTTTCACGTGTTTGTCTTCAATTCTATAATTATGACCTCGTCATTTCAACGTAGAAGCTGCAATCTATGCCACCGTCCGATTGCCAAGAACCTGACTCCTTTGAAGTGTTCTAATTGCTCGTTTATTGGCCACAAAAAGTGTTGTGGAGTCACGCCTATAGAAGTCGCTCATATTTTAAGTGGCCAGCCATTTGTTCGTCGGAATTGTCGCCTCCCACCGTTGGGTTCCAACTCCAGCGATTCCTTCTTCTCGATTTCAACAAGATTATCATTAGCGACCCCAAACTCAACTATTCTTCGATCTCCCTGTCTTCGTCGTGGAGCAGACGCCTGAAAGGTTGGTGTCTCTAATGTCAATGGTCTATAGGGTAAAAGGAATGATGTCAAAGTGGAAATACTAGCTGGCGACTATGATGTATTTAGTATTATTGGATCAAAACTTGATAACTCTGTCCTCGATGACGAGCTCGCTATTTCTGCGTACATGATTCACTGTATCGATCGAAAGAAGGGTGCAGGAGGGGTGGCTGTATACGTCAGATTAGAGCAGTCCGCCACCAGGCTGAAACAGTTTTCCAGCTATAACATTCGATGTGATGGGCTCGAGGTGCTTGCACTGCGCATTGGAGATGGGTCAAGTGTGATTATTAGCGTTTTCGTATATATACCGCGATGCAACAGGGTCATCATCGATGATTTTTGTGAATATCTATCTCGAGCATTTCCATCTCAACTTCATCGATTAGTTATTATGGGTGACTTCAACTTGGACTGGATCTCCTCATCCCCACTTCGACGACATTTAAGCGATATCGCGGCCAGCATAGGCGGCATACAAACTGTGACGGCCCCTTCACGCCTCGATGAATCACTGTTGGACTGGACTATTCTCAGAAATCCAACCCGTCATTTATCCCCCGCATTTCTCCCGCCTATTTTCACCTCTGACCACAGTACGATCTGCTTATTGATCTCCTCCACGTTCAGCAAGAAACCGAAGGGTTGTGGACTCTTCGAAATGTAGACTGGGAGGCTGTTAACACTCGGATCAAGACCTCGAATTGGTAAATTCCGCACCATCTATTGACTCTGCATGCTCTAGTATGACGTCTCCAATTCCAGACATTCTTGCTGGAATGGGTCCAACGCGAACTGTGCGCAACGGGAATGGCCAGGTGTGGATTACTGCCGAGGTACTGGCATTGGTTCAAGCAAAGAACAGGATTGGATTAAATGGAAGCGATATTGCTTCGCTGATGATCAACATCGTTTTTTCAATCTACGTCGGCAATGCCGGATAGTTATCAGAACAGCAAAATCCAATTATATTTCTCAAACATTTTCGGATATTACCACTCCAGCTGAGTTTTGGACTGCTTCACACCGACTAACTCCTGCTGATCGAAGATATTCCTACTTTAATCGACTCAGTAGGTCACCCGCTGGTCACGGCTGGTGAGAAGGCCAGTGCATTGAAAGATTAATTTTTTGCTAACTGCAATAATTGAGACATGGGCGACTTTATTCGACCCCTTCTTGATCCTGAGGACTTCAGAGACTATTTGATAACAACTCCATTTGTGCTTTACAAGCTGCAGAATATGAAGAAAAACAGTGCCCCAGAGGATGATGGTTTTACCTCAGCGATTCTTCGAAATATCGCCCCATCCATTGCTGCGCCGATGACAGCCTTATTCAATAGATCGATAATGGAAGAGGAATTTCCATCGCAATGGAAACTGGCCAATGTCGTGCCTATACCAAAGCAAGGTGACAAGTCGAGTGTGGCCAATTTTCGACCAATCTCTTTGTTGCCAATTATGTCCAAAATTTTGGTGAGGCACGTTGACGCCTTCTTCGTCAGCATATCTCGTTGTCAGAAAGTCAGCATGGATTCAGTAAGCGAAGATCAACCACTGGAGCTCTGATTAATTGTACGCAAACTATCCATAATTGGCTCAGTCAGAAGACGTACGGTTTGGTAATTGGCATCTTCTTGGACGTGCAGAAAGCATATGACCGAGTTTCGCATTCACTTTTACTGCGTACTTTGCAATCTTAGCATCGAGTTCCCAACAAATTAATCAGATGGATTTATTCGTATTTGATAGATCGTCAACAGTATGTTAGTGTGAAAGACTGTGCATCCGTGTTACGCGGACGATACATGCTTACTCGTCCCATTGCCTTCTATGGAGCGCGCGGAAAGTTCGATTCAGCCAGCTCTGGACTTTTTGTGCGCCTGGTTTCACTCGTCTGGTCTGGATTTCAATGTATCGGAAAGTCAGGCCATTGCGTTTCGGTACAGCCATGCTGCCTTTGACCGAACGCCTTCATCGACCCTTGATAGGCAGCGTCTTGTTTTCGTTCATACAGTCACTTATTTGGGGGTCACAATGTCGGCGAAAATGAAATTTTCTGAGCACGTGGCGAAAATTTCTTCTGGTGCACAGAGAATGTTGGGTGTACTTCGTCGCAAACTTGGTCGACACGCATCACCTCACGTTTTTGGGGTGGTGTACTCGGCTTTTATTCAATCCAAATTGGAAGACGCCTGTCAGGCATGGGATCCGATTTTGAAGGTTGACATTGAGAATTTCGAACGTGCCCAGAGATACGCTCTCCGACTTATCATCAACGATTGGTCCAGTGAATATGACGACCTTTTATCAGCTGTGGGATGACAGCCTTTGGCTCGCAGGCGACAGGAACTGAAGCTAGTCCAGTTTCATAAATTTTTTCATGGTAGGCACGATTACCCGAATGCTCGTTTCAGACATGTATTGAAGCCTAGTAGGAGGATAAGTGAAAGAGTGAACGAAGAGCATTCAGTGTTTTTACCTAAAAATAGCAATAGGACGAAGGCTTTTAAACAGTGCTTTGAACATTCGACTATTTTTTCATGGAACAAATTGATGTCTGAATCGGCCTGGACATACAGCACTGATGCTTTTAGAAAGCGTCTTTCAAGTGCCGCTTTGTAGTGTGTTCTTTGACTGAACTGCTTATGCTATATTTCCTGTGTGTCCCACGACCTTAGTGCGCTGAAGCGTTTACGTTAGGAATAAACAGTAAACAGTAAACAGTAAACAGGCATGTCCTAAATTCTATGGCAGTTCTAAGTCATTCTACAATCAGCTCGTGCCCCATCTTAGGACACCAAATTGTCTTAAGTTTAGGACGACTTCGACAATGTCCTGAGACACGTTGTGGCATCTTTATTTCCCAGCACCGCTGCCATGCTGTCACTGCTTTGAGGGCAGGTTTTTTTGGGCAGTGGCCTGTCTAGGGCAATCTTAGGTAAGAGATATAGCTAAGAATCAGGCGTTCATATCTGTCCCCAGAGGTGCCTCATCCGTAGATTTAGGCGCATCCTAAGACGGGTCTTATCTTGTTTCACGATTAAAGAAGGATGACTTGTATGTGTAAGCTAGGCACCCATTACATGCCGAAATGTGTTGCGCGATTGTATCTGAATAATTTTTTTATGTCACGAGGTCGCTTCGGCTAAGGCAGTCTGGTCCACATTATATGAGCTCTGTAAACATTCTAAATTAGGGTTATTCTACAAGCTTTACCATGAGTTTTATTATTTGGGAATCCTTGTTTAATACAAAAAATCTGACCGTCATGTTAGTAGGCGACTGTGTGAACCCCATCATATGGTTTTCCGAGTCATCATTTTGGGTCCTACAAAAAAAGTTTTGTGTTTTCTGCGACCGTTTACAGGATTCCGTATCATGGAATTATGCTTGCTGGTAACCTTATCACGCAAATAAGTTTTTAATTATTTAGAGTGTGTCTTCCCGCTGTCAAGCGCATGTCTATGGTTGGGTAAGAAGTAAAATGATGATGATGGCATTCTGTCATATCTTTTTGGCCTGAATCGCTGAATTAGGACAACAGAATTTTAGTTTGGCTCAAAAGAACCATTTTTGCAGCTCGAGAGAGAGCTAATGCAAAGTGCCACAATCTCAAGACGCCCGAAGATCGCCCAAAAAGTTGCTTCACAAAGGTCAGCTCAGAATTGCCCTAGATCACGGGCCATTGCCCTGCTCCTGACAGTCATGACAGCATGGCAGCGTTGGGGAAAATAAAGATACAACAACCTGTCTTGGGACATGGTCGAGGTCGTCCTAAAATTTAAACAGCTTGGTGTCCTATGGTGACACAACAAGCTGATGGGAAGTGATTCAGGAATGGCCTAAAATTTAGGACATGCTTTAGCATTCAGAACTGTGAAACTGGCCCCAAATCCCCACACAAGAAAGCAAAAGCTTGAAAAATTTTTCATCAACATTCCCTGAATTAACGTTTTTCGAGGTGTTGGTCAAGGCCAGGCTCAGGACAGACAGTGAAAAACCCAAGTCATTGAAACGCTAGAAAAGACAGCCCTCCATGTCCAATGGGGAGTCCTATTGCTAATTCGAGGTCCTCCCTTTTAGCCCGACCAAGGCGCCTTCAATGTTCATGAGACCTATGAATGTTTCTCTCTCAGGACTCGCGTGGGATCAGCGTTTGATTTATCTGGATGACATCTCGGTTTTCGCATCAAGTTTGTGGGAATATCGAGCAAGATTACAAGCTGTCTTCGAGCGCTTGCACCAATACAGTACAAATCAAAAAACATGAATCGTTATCCAGGAGTAACCCAGGGTAACCCCGGGTTACCCGCGCGCGGGTATACTGCGCTGTTGCTCAGGTTTATAGCCTCTTATATCAAATATCCCATCGCGCAAATAGTGAGGCAGGCACTAAATACGAGTAGGTGTTTTTACATTTTTGTTATCTCATAAGGAGATTGCGCATGAAAACAAAAAGGAAATGGACGATGTACTTTACCAGCAGTTTCTTGTAACAAGTTTAGAGGTTCTAAGAAATTCAGGCACCATGTGCACTGAAGTGATCATAAATCAAAGTGCCAACATTAAATACATAGTGCGTACACTCGCAAAAGCAAAAGCATGCTAGGATAACCAATTTAAGAAATATTGACATTGATCGCTTCATCAGTGTCATCTGAAACCGCTGACAACTGGGCAGATGTTGTCATTTTCACTGATCGTTTCCTCAAGTTTTTGCATTTTTGCTGAATTGCCTCCACTCCTGATGCCCATAATACTTCAAAATTCATAGCACTAACATCCTCGAAGCCAGGCGCCCTCTTCAAAACAGCTTTCATACCAGCCATCTTCGTCGCATCAAGGATGGGTCGCTTATCCCGTAGTCCACTGACGTTGGATCGAACCAACACATCGTAGCCAAAGACTGCTTCAGAAGCCAGAGCACTTGCCATCGCTCGCATTCGTTTATTGATGTCAGTTAAGTATGGATGATTATTCCATGCTGGCTGACTCAGCACCTCGTCTGTAGGTTTGAGCAATTGCAAGAAAGGCTCAACTCGACCTCTTTCTGCATCCGTCGCCACACGTCTCGCTTCGAGTAACCCGATTACTCTATCGTTTTGGTCAATAATCCTCGCCTGCTGACCAACAATGGTTTCGAGTGCACTAGCAATGCGGTCGTTCGTGTTTTCAGCGGGCATCAGTTTTGTCAAGATGCTGCTAGAAGTTTCATTGAGCCGCCGCAGTTGCTGTTGCTGCTTCTCATTGTCTGCGGATTCTCGGTATGTAATTCTTGGGGACTGCGGCGATTCGAAATGGAACTGGTCGTGGTCTCGGGACAAAAAGGAGACGGCAGGAGCTTTCGAAATAGATGGGGAAGCCCAACTTTGTCGTTTTACAGGGGATGGAATTGGAGCAATAGTCGAAGTTTGCTTCGCCAAAACAGGAGTCAAAAAGTGTTAAATCCCACCAGAAGATCAATGACCAACGACCATTGCTTTTTTCTTGTTGTTTTTTGTCAACTCGCGACGTATGACTGGCAGTCTCTAAAATAATACGCGAAAGAGTCCGTATACAACTACGCACGAAAGTTAGATGCCAATCAGACTCCTTGTCCTAAAAACATGCACCCCAAAACTGTTCGTCCCTCACCTTTTTCTTCTTCCCAGCTTTAGAATTGTTACTTCCAATGGCACTTCTCTTTCCTTTCACCAACAACGGGAGTCTCTACAAGAGAACGACACATGAGCAAGCGGAGGGCTGATGAGTAACAAGACTGTTAAATGACATACTGAATGATTAAGTTTTTAACTTACCACAGATGGAAACAAGAGCCTTCTCCGAACTTTTTGGGCTGCTGTAACTGTTCTACTTTTATTGCATAATGTTAGACTTGAATTTTCATATCCCAAGTCGCCATGATCGTTCACATCATTGCTTGACTCGTCAACCATCGATTCTGGTCCATCGACTTGGCAAATGGTCGGTCTGTTGCACTGTGGCTTTTTCTTTGCAAATTTGATGAGGGCTCCGTCTTCATCATCGTCATCACTTCCCTTGTCTTCATTTCGATGTACACCACGATTAACTTCGTGTTCGATTTGTGCCTGGTCGAAGTCCATCGATGGCGAAATCGCAACAATCTCTCCCTCGAATCGCTTGTGCATAGTTGGAAAGAAGACAGACACCTTTCCTCCAACCAAGGGATCATCCAAAAACCTCAGTTTTTCCTTGCCGCATACAACATACTTTTCGTCAAAGGGAGAAAAGATCAGGTATTTTGTCAATTTCTAAGCACGATTAGAAAAAGCGAAAGAAATCGCCCTGACGGGGAGACGGAATATGTAGCTTTGGTCTGCGTGTGTTTTTGACGAACAGGTCTCAGGTGTTCAGCCTCTGGTCATTTCGGTCGCGGCACATTGTGTTAGCGAACCAATAGCCGGTAAGGCGCAACATTGTGCGAGCGAATCAATAGCCTCAGGGAAGGCGCATCGGTGAGAGGAAGGAGCTCGTGAAACGTGGACATCAGCCAAAGCCAACCGCTGATGTCTACGCGGTTCTTATTGTAATGACTAGTCAAAGGCCGAATTTGCGGCGAGGTGTACAATTAATTAATCTTGCCGACCTCGATTACTCGTACAAAAAGGGCGACCAAAAAGCTCGCCCAAGGCTGCCCGCCGTTTCCCGAGCATAGAAAGGCAGTCAGGGAAGGTTATTTGTCAGTGGTTTGTTTTGACGGCTTCTCTTTCCATTGACCATGACGCCAAGTCGGAAGCAATATTCGGATTTGACGAGGGCCCGGATACTTGAAGAAGCAGAAAGAGTTGGCTACTTCCCAAAGAAGATTGCGGCGGCATTAAACGGTACTGGGTATAGGGGAACAGCCAGTACAGTCAGTCGTTTCCTTAATCATTTTCGAGAGACAACATTCATTAGTACGAAATATTTTCCCACACTGAACAAATCAAATTTTCTAAATTTGGCTCTCAATTTTCAGGCAGAAAACCAGGCTCTGGGAGAAAAACAAAGATCACTCCTAAATTACTTTGTGTGGTTCAACGTGAAATGGAGATCAACAATGAAACTACAGCCCGAAAACTGCTTCAGGCAGTGGAAAAGTCTATTCACGATGTCAGCGCGAGCATTAGCACATTGGACCGAGCGAGAGCAAGTTTGGGATGGATACATGGCCGCACACGATACTGCCAGGTAATCCAGTGGATGTCCTGATGTATGTCTCCTCAATCAAACATGGAACTGAAATATATAGAAATATCATAGGCAATCAAGTACAAGAACACGCAGACGAGGCTTGAATGGGCGAAAGAAGCAAAAGCCCTTTTCGATGATGGATACAAATTTGACGACGTTGTCTTCACGGATGAGTCAAAAATTTAGTTAGAACATCATAAGCTGACTTCCTGGAGGTGAATATATATTATATTTCGATTGGGCTTTTAAGTTCCCATTCCGCCATTTTTGTACGCGCTTTTATTGCAGGCAAGAGGGTCAGAAAGTGCCGCTGAATGGCAAACATAAGCATCCAGCTTATTACATGGTTTGGGCTGGTATTTCATAGAGAGATTCGACTAATGTAGTCGTGTTCGACTGCATCATGCCGTCGAAAAAGACGTATAACCCTTTCGCCAGGGCGGCTTATGGCTCTCCAAGAAATTGCGTCCTGATGCAAGATAACGGTGAGTCAGCCTAGACTCAAAAACTTTAAGTCTTGGGGTATTACAGTTAGCGTCAGAAGCCACCAACTGGGAGAATTGAGTGCATATGTGGTTTCCTCTTTCACGGGTTTACGGGTGGTTTTCCTTCGACCTGGTCACTTATTTCACGTCAGTGGCAGACCAACCACCCAGTGGCCGTATTCTAAGGAAACAACGGCAAACCTTGGCAATCTCTGGGGGAGATGCTACCTGGGAGCGGGGGGGGGGACGTTTTACAGGCAGAACCCCGAAATGCCATCACTGCGAGTTTAAGCTATACTGGCCCGCAGCTTTTTAACCAGTTTACGCTTAATAATTTGTACCTGTTCCGCAGGTAGATACCATTCATCTAAACATTAAGGCAACGAGTTTTGAGCTTATCGATCGACTAGGTAACAGGTAACGCTGAACGTCATTATGAGGGAGATGACCTGACAATGACCCCGACCTTACATGCTTGCGCCCCAGTCACCTAGGTGCTCCCACGCGGATAACCTAGGTCAGCAATGCGACGGGCGGTGAGAAAAGAGGCAGTCATGAGGCATAAATTGCGATGCGGGCATATCTCATTGGAGCCCCCTCCCAAGCGATATGATGACCGCGCGTTGGAGGTCCTCCCGCACACTATCTGCGTATAGCAGCTGAGTGCCATTCCAAGCGATGTGGAAAGTGTGCTTGGAAAAGGAAAAAGCTTTTTCAATTAGAAAAAAAAAACAAAACAACAATAAGAAAAACTTGTGAGAAACCGGCTGAAAACTAAACTGTTGTTTTCTGTCAATATCTTTATCAATCAATCAATTAGTATATCCATACAAATAGTTTGTTTTTCTTCTTTAGTAACACGTAAGTCCAGCAGAAACTGAAATGGGTGATAGAAGTTCCGATTCGAGTGATTCTAAACATTTAGAAGTAAATTTGGACGATGTTCTTGAAGGAACAGCAAACGATTTGAGCGGCTCAGCAGCGACTAATTCACGTACTCAGGGAAAGAGTGAGCGCGGTTCCGTCATTTCATGTTTAGGTTTTTGGAAGTTTGAATTTGATTATTGCTTAAAGGGAATTATGATCAGTCTCATCGCCGTGTGGTGATCGAGGCAATCAAGCGTGCCATAAAGAAGAATATCAGGCGTTATCATCGAGTCTCTTTAAAACGACGGCTGCGAATGCAAGCCATGCTCGTTTTCACTGATCAAATGGGTGGCGTGAATATTATTGGTAGCTAATTGCTAAAACAGTGTTTCAAGAAATCGAACATCGGGGATCATATCATATCTACTGAGGATTGGTTTAACAAAGACGTAAGTTGATTAACAGTGAGTTTTCAGGAAACTTTGATGAGTATTACGTATGTTATATCAAAGTTAACAACCTCGATGAATACGTATTAGTATATTCGTCAAAGCTGTACACTTTGTTGAGCATTCTATTCAATGCTATTGTAGATCGATCTTATTGCAGATCGTTGATTGCGAGGACCTGGATGAGTCAATTGGGGGTGCGCTGCCAAATATGCGACTGGGCACTAAGCTGTCCACTCTGAATGGTGACGAACTTTTGAAGCTGCTACGGCATGTTATGTATGTTTTCAATGGCCATTCGAGACCAACGTACTCGAATCGGGCGAAACCATCGTTTTGGCTAGCGACGTCACTTTCTCGAATCAATCGGCATGCAAGAACTTCACCGTGGTACTGGGATCGGTCATATACAGAATGATGAAGCCAGGACAAAGAAAACGTAAATTTTTTCTGTCGTACTTCAACGAAAAATGCAATAGGATCTAATTTTTAGCGTACAAAAGTGATATCCTTCGTCATATCATTCGCCATATCTACTCTCATTTCAACGCATATCACAAATTGAACGACGGAGATTCGCCACCTATCGTTGATAGTCAAGAAGATAACAAAGCTTATATTGAAAACAGGTTAGTTTTAGCTGACTAGGAAAGCTTTTGTACATTTCTTTTTCGATTAGAATGCCGGAGAACCTAGTTAGTCGATCGACTCAAACACGTGGCGACCAGTTGAACTCTCTCGAAAGAGTAAACGTGATAGAAGAAGCAGGAGGTGAAAATTCAAGTACATAGTCCCTTTCGTTTTACAATCATCTTTACTTTTAGTGTCGGCCTGTCGATGTCGCAGTAGCGACTCACAGCTGTCTGGTGCAGCGTTGTATGAACCAGTTTATGGCTTCGCGGAAGCTGATCAAATGGCAGCCGTAGTATGCAGTGATGAAGTTTCGGGTACAAGAAATTATTTAAAATCTGTCTGACAGTTTTCCAGATTATGCCTTTTTCAGGCTGCAATGCGCTCGAACAGCTGGCAGTCAATTACGATTGCCACTCACCTAGCGAAACGTCATCTCCATCGCCTGCCATCGATCCATCTGTTTTTATTTCATCGGTGCATTTGACTGTGTCTCATATTGTAAGTTATCAAAATGAAAAAGATATATTGGGTTGGTAACCTGATTCTTGTTCTGTTGAAGGAGTATCCGTGCGCCCTGGAACAAGAGCGCCCTACTAGAGACGACAAAGAACCGATAAGAGTGAACAGCGAGTTTTCTGTCGCCCAGGAGCAAAAGCGCCCTACTGGCATCGACGAAGGATCGACAAAAGTAAACAACGTGTTTCCTGTCGCTCAGGAGCAAGATCGCCCTGCTGGAGAAGAAGAATCGACAACAGTGGGCAACGATTCCAGTTTTATGGTGGGGGTCATGTCTGTGATGAATTTAACGCGCGGTTTCAGCTATTTTTTTATAGTGGGTGAACACGGAGATGTGGATATGCGTCGCTTAATGGGTCAGGAAAACGTTCACGGAACTACGCTTAGGAAACGGAAACGACGTTTGAAGGAATTTCCTGACTTCGTTCCTCATGGACGATGGTTTGGACGAGAGGTTGGAAACTTAAATGGTAAAAGAGCGATTGACATGACATGACATCACATTTCCTTAAGATCATTTTTCCTTCAGACGCAAACACACCAGGTGTTGATCAAGTAATTGGAAATGACATGTTGACGGACAGGACAATAAGCGCGTTTTTCGCCCTTGTTCGTGAACAGTTTCCTGATTTTCAAGGTCTTCTTGATCCGGCTGTCTCCAAAGTCGATGACACTTATATGCCAGCTTTCCCGCCGTCAGCCAAAATCATACAAATCCATCATGTGTCTGATCATTGGTGTTGGGTGATAGCTTTTTGGAGCGGGCGAGCAGATCGGGCGAGCAGGTAAGCAAATCGGGCGAGCTGATGTGATTGGTCAGGATTACTCATTCTTGCCAAACCAAAAGGTATAAATAAGGGGTGGGCTGGATAAGTTCATCAGTTGTCCAAATTTCAAGCAGTCTATAATGTCGATTCAAGACGCCTTGTCCATGTACGTGCGACACATGCGGTTCAATTTTGGAAAACACCCCTCTGTGAAAACGCATGATCATCTACTGCCATGAAAATCGGCCAATCTTATACATTGTCAACCCGATGCTATCGCCATGAAAATCGGCCAATCTTATTCAGTGTCAACCCAATGCTATCGCCAGTGAAGGTTACGACAAATGGTTAGTGTTGGTCAAGTTCATTCACCAGCATCCAAGCGCCAGACCAAAGAAAGTAGAAGAACTGGTTGATGAAAAAGAACACTTTATTTTGCAAAGGAACGCTGCCGGAATGGTGCAATTGAAAAAAGACTGTCCCATTTGGTATCGCTGTCAGTGATTGCCGTTTGTAAAGCGGAAAAAATGGTTTCAGTCTGTTGCAATCCGAAAAGCTTTGACGTGCTGCCCATCGATGAACTGTTCGAGCGTGAAACGTTCACAAACATGCTCTGCGATTTGGGTATCAAGTTAGGGTTTGTCGAGGAGCCCATGGACACTAGTTGAATATATGCGTCTCCTCTGTATGTGTCATCTGAGTTCAATTTACTAGAAAAACATTACCCATGTTAAAAAGACACACTACGAAAAAAATGCATGAACACAATATATGCAGCATTATATGCGCCTATATAGTCACACAAAATATAAATACTAAACTAACAAATACAAACAAAGCGGATCCTACTGTAATATACTTATTCATCAACAAATAATAAACCCTACTGCAATGTACATGCACATCAGAAGATTATATCCTAGTGTGATGTACTACTCATCAAGGAAAAATATCCTACTGTAATGTACTTGCACATCAACAAGAAAAATCCCACTGTCGAGAAAGGTTTTCTCGTTTAGTCTCTTTTTCTGTCGAATGGCACTGGGGAGACAGGTTTCCTTGATAGGTCAAGGTACAGATTTGTAGGTTCAAAGGTGTCCTTTGGTTCTTTGTCTGGAACCCGTTTTTTCTTTGTGATATGCTGTGCACTGATGAGACTAGGAATGGGAAGAGAGCTCCAGGTCAGCCATAACATCTTTGGGAGTCCCAAGCGAGCGGCCGTGCTCTGTTTCTGGGTTTTTGATTGGAGTAAATTGTGGTGTGATACGGCAGTCAGGTCTGCTCTCTTGTCGCCGACTTAATTCGTTACGTTCCACTGCGCACATCGGCGACAAATTGGTAGCAGAACGTTTGGAATCTTGATTCGTTTCGGTCCCTTTGGTGGCATCCGTTGGTCCACGTTGCCATAGTCTTCGTCAGTGGCTCCGTTTGGACACTGGTCGCTCGGTCCCTCGATTTGTCAATGGCACGGTGCTCGCCTTGGTCCAGGACGCTCGCCCGTGGTCGGTTCGCCGTTTGATGGTCAAGTGGTCGCCTTCGTGTTTGGCTCACAGGACAGGCGCTGGTCAGTAGTCGATGTTGCGTGGACACGATGGTCCAGACGGTCCCTGGCTGGATCCGACGTGCGTAAGCCGTAGTTTTTGCTGTGCTGCTGCGTGCTCTAGGCCTCCAGGCTGTTTTGGGGTTCGTAGGCTCTCCCCGCCCCCCCCCCTTTTGTTGCGGGTGTCTCCTCGGGCTTGTTGTTGCGTTGTACCTGACCAGGGTTTTTGGGTCGTGGTTTCTTTTGAAGGGGTTTTCGGGTGAATCTATCGTTTCTAATTTTTGGTGAGCCTCGCTGAGTTTCTTCTTGGGACACTCGCACCATGTCTGGGTATATTCGTAAGGCGTTGGGTCCTGCTCGCAAGTTTCTGACTGATTACCTGGGGTCTCCGCCGGACCTGACTGTTGACTTTGGCACCGCCCAGGAGCGCGATGCGCACTATCGAGTTCTTCGCACCTATCGCGAGAATTTGGAGATACGGAGTGATCGTTTCAGCGGGTTGCATGCTCAGTTAGTTGCGGCTGCGGAGGAACCAACTGAGGCGGCCCAGAAAATCGTTGATGATCTCCTTCTATCTGACGGCGCTGTCTTGAATCAGCTAGATGGAATGAAGGCTGAGGTGGATGCGGCTATGGAGGATATTCGCGATCAGCAGCAGCGGGAGCGTGACGATAGGCAACGGGCGGAGGAGGTTCGCGTGCTGGCAGAGCAGGCTGCGCGTCGGGAGGTTCCAGTGGCGGCCGGAGCTCAGGGTGGTGGTCGGGCGACAGTGAAGTTGCCTCGACTCGAACTCGCTAAATTTGATGGAAATCTAATGCGATGGCGGGAATTCTGGGATTCCTTCGAGGCTTCCGTGCATAACAATCTGAGTCTTCAGTCGATCGACAAGTTTAATTATTTGCGTGCTCAGCTGACTGGAGACGCGAAGCGGGCTATTGCAGGGTTAGGTCTGTCGACTGAGAATTATGTGGTGGCTGTGCGTATGCTCAAGGAGAGGTTCGGTCGCACTCAGCAGGTCGTGGACGCGCATTTTCGGGCGTTGACTGATTTATCTCCTGCTTCTAATCAGGTGCACAAGTTGCGGGTTCTGTTCGATCTTATCGAGCAGCATTTGAATTCGTTAGAGGCGCTGGGGGAGGATATCTCGGGGAATTATCTGGTGTCTATTATCAGATCGAAACTGCCTTCGGAATTTTTGTTGCGTCTGGAAGAGAGTCGCACCGAGGCGGCGTGGACTGTGCAGTCTCTTCGCGCCAGTATTTCGCATCATTTGATTGCTCGGGAATCCGTCGAGGGTTCTCAGGCTGGGAAGCAGAGGTCTGACTTATCGTGTAGTTCAAAGGAGCAAAAGGGTTCATTTCCGGAACAGTCAAGCAGACAGGAGTCTTCCGCTTCGTCGACATCTGCGACGGCTGGTGCTTTGCTTTCGGCGAAACGGGGTTCACCGACTCGGAACCCAAGTTGCTCATTCTGCAAGGATAGTCATTGGTCGGAGGACTGCACGCGCTTTGCCACTGTGGACGCTCGTAAGGAGAAAGCCAAGGGCAAATGCTTCTCTTGTCTACAGTCGGGTCACTCGGTGTCTAAGTGTCGCTCGATGCGCCCGTGTCGTCATTGCAAGAAGACAGGACACCATCGTAGTCTCTGTTATCAGAAATTTGGTAGGCCACCAGAAGTCGTGAGTGTGGCTACTAAGCAGGCGTCGAGTTTTGTTTCTAGGGCTCCAGAAAGCTTTTTGCTGTCCTCAGGGGACACCGTTTTGTTGCAGACGGCTCGTGCTTTAGTGCAATCGCCGACAGGGTCGAGATCAGCCACCGTGCGTCTTTTGCTTGATGGGGGTAGTCATCGCTCCTACATCACTTCGGGTTTAGCAAGTCGTTTGGGATTGAAGCCCAAGGGGTCACAGAAGATTTCTGTCCACACCTTTGGTGCAGTTGCGGCTAGAGAAATCGATACTGCTTTGGTCGATGTTCGTCTTCGTTTACTCGATGGTTCTCATACCACTTTGTCTGTCAATGTGGTGCCGCATATCACGGGTAGTTTGCAGCGTTCAGCAATCGATGTCACGAAATTGCGAGGTCCTCCGTTGAAGTCCTTGCCTTTGGCAGATACGTTGCCTTCCTCTGCGGAGGACATGAATTTGGAGTTGTTGATTGGTGGTGACTATTACTGGGACTTCATTTCACCTCAAAAGGTGGAGGTGTCGCCTGGCATGTATTTGGTGGCTTCTAGTTTGGGTTGGATCCTGACGGGTCGCCAGGCGGGGGAAGGGGGTCGTCCACAATTAATCACTACTCTGTTCGTGTCGCAGCTAGTTTTGAGTGAGTGCGCGTTTCCTTCGTTTTCTGTTGCTGACTCTGAGGTCAGTGAGCGTTGGGATGTTTCGAAGTTATGGGACTTGGAAACTTTGGGTATCAAGGATCGCGTGAAGGACTCAGGGGATGAGGAGGCTTTAGCTCAGTTCAACAGTACGGTTGAATTTCGTGATGGTTGGTATTTTGTATCTTGGCCGTGGAAAGATAGATCGGTTGACCTTCCTCGGAATTATGCACTTTCGTTGGGAAGACTGAGTAGTTTGGTCCGGCGTCACAAAAAAGGATCCTTCGTTCTTTGAGCGTTATCAGGCCGTGCTTGACACTCAGTTGGAGAGTGGCATTATCGAGAAGGTGGGTGACTCGAGTGTGGTGGGTCCTGTGCAGCATTATCTGCCCCACCATGCGGTCATCACGCCACACAAGGCTACGAAAAAGTTGAGAGTTGTCTATGATGGCTCTGCAAGGGCTCGGAAGGATCTTCTGAGCCTGAATGATTGTTTGTTGCGCGGCCCTGTCTTTTTGGAGGACGTCTGTACCTTGTTGCTTCGATTTCGGTTGCATTCGGTCGGGTTAGTCTCTGACATCGAGAAAGCTTTTTCAAAGGTGGGCTTGCAACCCCCTGATAGAGATGTCACTCGTTTTCTTTGGTTGAAAAATCCAAAGGTGTTGTCCGTGGAGGATAATTTGGCTACTTATCGATTTACCCGCGTTCCGTTTGGCATTGTATCTAGTCAGTTTTTGCTAGCGGCTACCATAAAGTATCACCTGGCTGAGGAGGGCAGTGATATCGCGGATTTGATTTCGAGGAATATCTACGTTGATAACATTATTACTGGCGTTTCATCGGAAGAGTTGGCTATCGCTTTTTACAGGCAGGTGAAGTCCATTTTTGAATCTGCTTCGATGAATGTGCGGGAATGGGCTTCTAACTCGGCTACCTTCTTGGATTTTGTACCGCTTGAGGATCGAGTCACGAATCAGGCTGTTTTGGTGCTAGGTTATTCTTGGGTGTTGAAGGATGACACGTTGGGTGTCGTCCTTCCCACGGGTCTCATATCTAGCGCGCCTTTGACGAAGCGTAGTGTCTTGAAGTTCATTGCATCGTAATTCGATCCATTGGGTCTGTTTAGCCCAGTCTTCTTGGTTGCAAAGCTGTTCTTGCAGCAACTGTGAGTGCTGAAAGTCGGCTGGGATGAGGTCCTATCTCACAACCAATTCTCCCTGTGGGAGAAAATTCTGGCGGATATTTGTTCTTGTTCGAATTTAGTGTTCCCTCGATATTTGGGTTTCTCGGACGGGCAGGTCTCCTTGCACTGTTTTTGTGATTCATCGCAGAAGGCATATGGAACGTGCGTATATCTTCTTTTTCGCTGCGATGGACAGTTTGTTAGCCATCTCGTGTTTGCCAAGAGTAGAATGGCTCCTTTACGAGTTCTTACTTTACCACGATTGGAGTTGATGGCCATGCACATTGGTAGCAAGGCAATCTCGTTTGTTGAGGCTAGTTTGGGTCTTGAGGTCACTCAGAAAGTCTTGTGGACGGACTCGCAGTGTGTTCTGCACTGGCTGAACTCTGTCAAGCCTCTTTCGGTGTTTGTTCGTAATCGCGTTTCTGAGATCAAAAAAGTTAGTGGGTTGGAGTATCGGTATGTTCCGACGGCTTAGAACCCAGCAGATTCGGCTTCTCGTGGGCTTTCGGCAGGGGTTTTGGTGAGTTCTCCGCTGTGGTGGCATGGCCCTTCGTGGTTGTGCTCGGGTGCTGCCTCGTGGCCTTCTACCGACTTCCTTAGTCAGGTGGACAGCGGGACCGAGGAAAAAGTGGAGCGGGAAACTGCCCCTTCTCTAGCAGCTGTTGCCCCTGAAGTGGCCATCGAGTCACCTTTTGGTATCGTGTCTGCTCGATTTTCGTCCCTCATTAAGCTTTTGCGCGTTACGGCTTTGGCATGGCGGTTTATTCAACGTCTACGTAAGCTGCCAGTAGAGCCACAACTGGGGGCTGCTGATCTTTGGCTAGCAAAACTTCAGTGGGTGAAGTATGTTCAAAGGAAGCATTTCGCGGGTGTCTTTGCAGCACTAGAGAAGGGTGAGAAGCATCCTCTGGTGGCTGAGTTCGAGCTGTGGGCTGACAAAAATGGGTTATTGCGGTGTGGAGGCCGGCTGGCTAATGCCGAGTTGCCAGAGGGGGCGTTATTTCCGATTCTACTGCCTAAGAATGAGTACTTTACGATGTTGGTTATTCGGAGTTTTCATGAGAAGTTGTTTCATGTAGGTGTAGCGCATACGCTGGCAGAGATTCGCGAGGAGTTTTGGATTCCGTCAGGTCGATCTCAGGTCTTTAAATACGTTCGATCGTGTGGTAGGTGTAGACGTGTGGATGGCGGCCCATATAAGGTGCCCTCCATGCCCGCGTATCTGAGATGCAGGGTTACTGCCTCTCCAGCGTTCACATTCACTGGTCTTGACTACCTGGGTCCGCTGACGGTGCGGAATTTAGGCAAGGTCTGGGTTTGCTTGTTTACTTGCTTGGCTACTCGGAGGATTCATTTGGAGGTTGTCGTGAATATGTCGGCAGAAGAGTTTCTTTTGTCGCTGCAGAGGTTCATGGCTCGCCGAGGCAAGCCTGCTGCCATTTGGTCTGATAACGCCGCCCAATTTCGGCTGGTTCAGGCTGCGGTGACGGATTTGTGGGGTGATGTCCTGCGGGATCGTGCTGTGCAATCGTATGTTGGGGATCAGGGCATAAAGTGGCACTTTGTCACTGAGCGAGCACCGTGGCGCGGCGGGTTCTACGAACGACTCGTGCGTTTGGTAAAGCAGTGTATGAGGAAAACTTTTGGAAAATTGTGCTTGAGCTTGAGCCAGTTGCAGACGGTGGTCATTGAGATCGAAGCAGTGATCAACTCGCGTCCACTCACGTATGTAGGGGCGGACATTCAGTCGGGCCAAGCCTTAACTCCGGCGCATTTCTTGTCCTGGAACATTGCCACGGGTACGCCTTCTTGGGATCCACAAGAAAGGGAAGAACCTAATTTTGCGCAGGGGGTATCCTCGACCGATAAGCTTTTGGAGCATTGGAAAAAGGGCCAACGTCATTTGGAAGAGTTCTGGAAGCAATGGCGCGGTCAGTATCTTCTTAGTTTACGTGAGCGCTCTCAGCGTCAGCTGAGGCAGCCTCATTCAATGTCTTCTATCGTGCCTTCGGTTGGTGATGTGGTGCTGGTGTATGACGACGGTCCTCGTGGATCGTGGAGATTGGCGCGAGTTACTGAGTTGATTGCTGACTCTGACGGGGAAATCCGGTCCGCTCGAGTCATGCTGCCTACGGGCAATGTGGTCTCACGATCCTTGGCTCATTTGTATCCTTTGGAGAGCCATGCTGATCCTTGGTTGGGTGCTGCGGAAAAGCTAGATGAGGGTGGTGTCCCTCCTGAGGCGAGTGTGCATCGTCCTGTGCGGGCGGCAGCGGTGAGAGCTTCGGAGAGAATCAGAGAAACTTTGGTGCAGGAGGACCTTTTGGATTAAAAGTTCTAGAATGGGCACCCATAGTGTTACGTAGGGTTTTCGATATGCGGTAACAGGGCTCTTGTTGGCATGAACCACCCAGTAGTGCCGGTAAAGGGTTCTGTTCCATAGTTTCTAATTTCGTTTTTCTGTTGGGAAGGGTGCGCCATGTCCAGAGGTGTTGGGTGTCAGCATGGGAGCTTGACTTGGCTTGCCATCTTTCGGGTTCATTTGATTCCCCTCACCGGACTTCAAAAAC
The DNA here is from genome assembly GCA_030248295.1 of Mesodorylaimus sp. YZB2_4. NCBI lineage: Eukaryota > Metazoa > Nematoda > Enoplea > Dorylaimida > Dorylaimidae > Mesodorylaimus > Mesodorylaimus sp. YZB2_4. The sequence continues at coordinate 1,011 of JASANH010000988.1, read as the reverse complement.
GTTTTCATGACCAAAGGACCTGGTCGGGATGGTGCTTCGGCGCCAATATGGGGTTATGTGTAGGGTGGGTCCCTTTTGTGTATTTGGGAGAGTCCGGTAAGCTGCGTGTATTTGTGGACTGCTCGTTAGAAGCTATGTTTTCTGAGATATGATTTTTTTCTGTACCGTTGAATTTTGTGATTTGGCCTGATTATGTTTACTGATTTCGAGTGCCCGTGAGAGTTTTTGCGTGGATCTTAACGTGACCTGAGCGAAGCTAACATCCCGGTTGCATGTGGTCGTTGGGAGCAGTGATGGGAACTGTCTATTGCAGTGAACCCTTCGGCTGTAACCACGATGTATCCTCTCACTGAAGATAACCGGTGTGCTGAGCAAAGGAAGCGGACAGTGAAGCGTGAACCATGAATTAAGACAATGGAACGTGTTTTGATTTGTTTTGATGGCGTACTGTACGTTTTTCAGTTACATGTCTTTTTTCGGGGCTGTGCAATGGTGGGTTTTTCGGTATGATTCTGGGTTTGGGTACTCATAGTATCACATGGTCCTGGATTTGATATGTGGCATCGTTTGGGATTTGTATTGTGGGGTGTGGCACTTTTGTGAGTCCAGTGATGGCTACTTTCTGGCCTTGGGAGTGTCGAGAAAGGTTTTCTCGTTTAGTCTCTTTTTCTGTCGAATGGCACTGGGGAGACAGGTTTCCTTGATAGGTCAAGGTACAGATTTGTAGGTTCAAAGGTGTCCTTTGGTTCTTTGTCTGGAACCCGTTTTTTCTTTGTGATATGCTGCGCACTGATGAGACTAGGAATGGGAAGAGAGCTCCAGGTCAGCCATAACATCTTTGGGAGTCCCAAGCGAGCGGCCGTGCTCTGTTTCTGGGTTTTTGATTGGAGTAAATTGTGGTGTGATACGGCAGTCAGGTCTGCTCTCTTGTCGCCGACTTAATTCGTTACGTTCCACTGCGCACATCGGCGACACCCACTGTAATGTACCTGCACATCAACAAAATATATC
>JASANH010001560.1:0-31975 GCA_030248295.1 Mesodorylaimus sp. YZB2_4 | reverse complement strand
CCCTGAAGCTTCCATTCTATTCCTCTTAGCTAAGTATAGCTTTATTGAAGGATAGTATATTTTTTAGCGCAATGAATGACTTGTGTTTACTCGTGTAGGGAAACTAAAAAGACGACTGTTAGAGAATCTTTTAGCTCGTTGGCGCTCTTCCCTGTTTACTTTCATCACAAACAGCAACCGCTCATGTTCATCATGAGCTCATCGATCACGCTCGCCCCTCCATCCGCTGGAGTTACATCCGATCCGGATGCCTGCACAGAGCAGACCAAAGGATGCGTTAGCAAGAGGTCTTCACCACACGCCTCATCCCAGTCTTCGCCATATTCGGCGTAATTATTCTGGAACTCCCTGTGATGCCTATGCCTGGCATTCGCGTGGTCTCGGGACCCCCGAAATCTGTTTCTACCCGGGGCACCTTCTTGTCTTCCCTGCCTTCCTGGACTCTCCTGCCAAGAGACATTATGACACATCCGTGCACTTTAGATTTTAGTAGGATTTTAAAATTCTTATTATGGTCCCCAAAAGATGAGGTACGTAGATGCAGATATGCATTTGCGACAGAGTTTGTTATCGATAATCTCTGGATATGAATAGTCATTTAGGACAGAAACAGATACAGGTCGACATCAACACCATCAAAGCTCTCCGCTATGAAAGAAAAGTGTCCCACAAGACAGCGCGGACATGCATACATAGAGATAGCCTTGAAAATCGACTTTATACAGTGGCTATTACATGTAAAAATATAGATGTCACTTGGATGGCCACAGTAATGAGTGTTTTTCAGCTTCAACGTCGCGTCATTACAGCGATATTTATATATAATACATATATATATATATATATATATATATCACCGTCTATATATTTAAATATACAGCGGTAGTGAGTCATATATTCTATAGCTTTTCGAGTGCACATAAAATTAGCTCTGACGGAGCAAATAATATATTATCGAACAAAGAGCCAGTGAGCTTACCATGATAATCTCTCGAAGCCATACTGTATATGGGCATACTTTTGTGAAACACTACTCGCCGCTGCAACTACCACGAGTCTTCTACTGCTGATGTACGTTAAAATGGGGTATTTTCATATAGTTACATTTCTTACAATTTATTGCACCGACGTATAAATCTGCATATAGGAAAAAAGTTGTTTAAAGCGATTCTCTTAAAACACCGCTCATGATAGCATAGGATAGCTGCGGATCGGATCGGATGATGTGAAATACTTGCAATTTTCGGACAATTTTTGTCGAAAGGTTGCGCCCCTTATTATATACATACAGTATTTATTATTATGGTTCAATTGTATAAGCAGCGCTTCTTTCAAAGATTTGCCATACTGCTCATCATCAATTTGCATTCCACCAACCGTGCTAACTCACAATCAGATGTTAGCGGTGCAAAAGTATCTAATGATCCTAGCGTTCGTTCGGGATCCCGATCCCGATCCCGATCGCGGTCGGGATCGCCCCTACCGAACCCGATCCCGATAAAAAATGGTCGGGATTGATTGTTGCGGAGATGTGTGAAGAAGGGGAAGGGGAGAGGAAGGGATCGGGAAGGGAGTGTTCCCGAAGGGTAAGCTGGAAAAACTTTGGTGGATGATTGAACTGGTGAAGATGAAGTGAGGGATTTGTTTGCTAATTGGTGACTAATTCTAGGTCTTTTTGCTTGCACGATTCTGAATGCCATGATAAATACTGCGCGAAAACGTTTTTAGCTCTATATTTGCTAAATACTTGGGGCGGGTTGTAAGTTACCTATATCGAATTAAAAGTGAAAAAAAAACATTCTAAAAATCCCGATCCCGGTCCCGATCCCGGCCGGGATTGAGCGAATCCCGTTCCCGATCCTGAAAAAAGTGATCCCGAACGAACGCTAACTGATCCCCAATGCTGTATATGTATTCCCAAGTCTGTGGATTTTGCGCTGGCAGCTTCGACGTCTAGGACATGGTGCATACATAGATTTTTGCCTCTTCTTTGATCGTGAATATCATAAAGGCTAGCTTGTCGATATCGTCGTACTTCAAACGTGCCTAAAATTCTTTTGAATTCTCGCAAGACTAGAGTTCATGCTTTTCGATTTATGTTTATGTTTATGCCAAGACATCATTCCAAAACTGTGTTATTTCCGAAATTGCCTAGAATTCGGAGTCGAACACTGGGCAATCAAGAGGATCGCTACACTTCGCATCTCCGAACTCCTTTGATGATCAGGACAGCCCAGTCTAGCGCTGGCGCAACAATACTGTATTTGCAAAGGACGTTTTTGAGCTCCCCAGGATAGTCTTACATCAAATGTGCTTGAAATTCCATCCGCCCTGATTCCTGAAATCCTTCTGAAAATGCCAAAAGAACATTCCTGAAATCGCTGTGCATCGAGATGACCCAGAGTTCAAATTCGAATACAAAATGAGTCGGCGGATTCTTTCATATGAGCTGAAAGGTCGCTTATTTTTCGGGAACACAGATTCTGACAGCATTCAAGAAACTCGTATAGACGCCTACGATTTATCAGTTTGATCAGGAATTCAATCCTTGATTTAGAATCAACGCTAGACTCGGGGAGTAGTGCAAAGCTGGCAAGTTTGGAAAGATACTACAATTTTTACGACGTGTGCTCCAAAAATAAATTTGTGGGCGATGCTACGTTTTCTTGTTATTTGATCTAGAGCCGTTTAGGACGTGGCATCGCTCGGATGTGTGCCGCCTACTTTGTCGCCCAGATCGCGCCATCCAGTGTTATCTGGGCCGAGCTTATAAAACAGGCAGTCCGCGAGTGGCTGATCGCAGTCTGCCGCGAAACGTCGACCACACTGGTTGGTCCAAGCCCTGTCGAGCTCTTCAAATTGTTCGACTCATCATCAATATCAAAGAGCAGCCAAACAAGGCGAACCAGATCAGGGCGTATCATCGTGGTCAGTAAGCTTTTTTGTGTGAGAATCTGGTTTTTCGAGAGAGTGGAACCCACATACGTACACTATCTGCTGTCCAGTCTAGACGTGTGGGAGGGGTGAAGCTCCATGGGCGTGTCTTCATTTTAGATGGTTCCAAAACCTGCCCATATGCCGATGTACCGCAGCCTTTAGAAATCAGCCATTGCGGTCTTGTTTGGCGAAGACATGACGACAACTAAAGTCTGCCCTTGCCCTCCTTTGCTCGGAGGGCGAGGGCAGACTTTAGTTGACTGTTCCGATTTTGCCGCAGCGTTGAAGGTGCTCTAAACCACTCGCTCCAATTAGGCCGAGAGTCGCACAGCACAGGTACTGTACTCGTTACGTATTTAGTATCGATAACGCGAAGCGCCTGTAGATCGCACTCTGGCTTACTGTATGCAAGCGCATACTATGATGCGACTCTTGCATGATACTTGGATCTACGGTCATCAATACTATCTTCAATGGTATACTTGTGGCCATAGCATACTGTAGCAAACAGCACGACTGGTCAGAAAATCGCTGTAATGACGCGAAGTTGAGGCTAAAGCACTTGTGACCAACGTACAAGCTCTCTGCACACGCGATCGCGCGCAGCAATATTTTCGTCAAGCCTGCGATAAACTGGGTCTCGGGCTCGTGGCAGTTCGCCAGCCATCAGCTGTCGCATCCGAACTTGATTAACATGGTGGGATTCCTGCAGCCACTGAAAGAATCTGTTCAACGACGGATGTGGATGACCGAAGTCATGATTGAGTCGACTATGCCAGCCCTCCGCATGGTTTGTCGTTCTTGGACCAGGTAGCGGAAATTGCAGCTGCCAAACTGGTACCACTGTTTGGTTCTGTTGCCAGTCGTTAGTGAAGTGGTTCCACAACACTATTTCGTAACGCCCATGCATCCACGTCTCCTACAATGACTAATGCTCGTCAGGTCAAGTCAGTACTATGACTTCTAATTCTTTTTACCTCAACGTTATCTCGAAATCGTATCATTTTCGCGGCGAGCAACTGATCGTCAACCAGTGGAGGGTTCCGCAGCCACGTCGTCCAGGCGGAATCGACCAAATCAGACGGCAGTAGCGCGCATGCTTTGATCAGGCCAATCCACTCACGATCCGCGGGAATATCTCGATAGGCATCGATAAATCCTTCGCTTTGCACTTTCCGAATAAGGCATTGACCGAAATGGAATAGGCATCCGAGCGTCGGAACCTGAAGAGTAGCTCGAACGGAGTTGTGGCTGGCGGTCTCGAAATTCATGATGACGGTTCGCACCAAACCGATGTTGCCAAAACGATCGCTCAAAGCGTCGCGCAGCACAGTGAACAGGATGTCATACGTAGCTCTGGTTCGAATCGAGAGAAGCGCGTGACAACAAGGAACCGCTTCTCCGTTTCAAAACGCATGAATTGTGTAGAGTTGATGGAATTCAGATGGGACGAACTCGAATGTGCTATCTCCAATCCAGTATTCAGACAAGTTCATCACTTCGAGGTCCAACTCCAAGGCGAAGATGAGAATGTTATTCGCATTGTACAATAACATTTTCTCATTAGCTAACGGATGATCCGGGTCAGCGGTGAAGGCTTCTCGACCCCGCAAGGTCAGCTGATATGGGACTGGTAAGTCATTGATGTCCGCGATAGGGATGACGCTCTTAGCTAGAGCCCTAAAAGGGTTTTTGGTCACGAAGGAACACATCACACCTGGGACTACATCTGTTACCCATAGAGACTACTTCTCATTCGCTTGAAAGGAGGGAAAGCCAATTCAACAGCTTCTTGATCAGCCTGAGCAGGATATCGCTGGGCAATTGACGCAACGCCTTGTCGGTAAGCTTGCAGTGGTTTCAGGCCTTCAGGGCCAGTGCGTTCGATGATCTCGCGCTTGATTTTCAAAGCCTCGACCGCCGCTCGATTGAGAGGAGTGCAGAATTGGGAATGACCGCCGTCACGATTCGTCATCACTCGACCATTTCGGACAGTTACACGGGACTTTTGCCTATCGCCAAGCTCCGAGCACCTCCGACACTGGTAATAAATCACCTCTTGGCCACTAGATAACCTTTTCGCTTCCGTCTTTTGGAATAAATTGAAATGGCCTTCGTTCACTCGACTTTCACAAATCAATAGCGTCGCGTTATGATAAACTGTTAGCATGTACGGCTTCTCCGAAATCGGCATCCATGTTCACTTTTTGAAACTTAAAATCGAAACCCAAAACAACGCGATCTTGGCCGTCGTGCTTTTTGTCATAGCGGCGTCCTTTTTGACTTATGATGCGCAATTAGTTTTGCAGTAGGAACGCATTTGCTTGCTTTCCTTATTTGTGCAGATACGGTATCATTGGTCTGAACATTAGGCGAACAGGCTGAGGTCACGGCTGAGGTCACGGCACAGGCTGAGGTCACGGCTCCGTTCGCTTATGCACTGGGCGAACAGGCTGGACGGGCGAACAGGCTGGACAGGCGAACAGACCGGACGGACGAACACGCCAGACAGAGCCGATCGCATTGCTCATTTATGGTGTGTCAAGGCGATACCAAGTGGCAGGTCTTAGCTCGAAATCAGGGTGCGAAGCTCGACAGCAAGCAGCTAGCCGCTTCTAACCTTGCACTTCAGGTAGTGGGTGAGCACTAGGCTTCGACAGTTATCGTTAGAACGACAGAGGGGCCGTTCAAAAACGACGCCGAATTTAAATCAGCTATTTTTGTCCCCCCCCCCCCCCCAACGTATTTTGTCGATTTACGAAGCCCCTCCCCTCCCTCAACAGCAAAGGATGAGTGAAGACATATTCAAAAAAAAAAATTCATGTATATTGGCTTACTTCACTACGCCACTGCTCATGTTCATATCTCATACGAGTCTGTATGTTCCCATCCTCGTATTGGTACAAGTTTTAGCAATTGTTGAGGAAATTTAGAGAGATATTTAGTATTTTGATTTCAGTAACAGTCGGGTTGAGGTTAGACCCCGGATCGGGTCAGGTACTTTCGGGTCGGGCCGGGTCGGGTCGGGTCAGCAAAATTTCGGGTCGGGTCGGGTCAAAATCGGGTCGGGTCACTATTTTGAAAGATCGGGTCAAACAGGTCAAAAATACAGAAATTTTGCAAGTTACTACTATTAGCAGCCACAGAAACCTTTTCACAGCTGTGCGAATCCAGGATTTGCAGTATATGCTTCATGAATGCATGCACAAAGTCTTGCATTCCACGTTCTCACTCTGCGTAACTTCCGACAATGTCACACAAATTGTAAGCTGTGAGAATGACCAATTTTTCTGAGTAATTTCTGCAAAGGGAAGGGTCCGTATGTGAGAGTGCTCATAAACATTCTTTTTAACTCTGATGAATGAGTGGGACTAGCCATACTCTAACATAAGAAGGAGTTGATAACTTTTAGCAGGTCGTAGGGGTAGCTATTCCTGAAAATTTGATTCCTGAATATGACAATCTTCCTGGGTATACCTGGCTGCAAGAGCAGTATAGTCTGTACTCAAACACCAAATATGTACCAATAATAGCCCCCTTGACTACCATCCATGTTAGCATTGCAAAACAGTTTGCTGTGTTCGAAAGTCCCTCACATCTCTCCATCAGAAGTGGAGGTTCTGACAGGAGCTGGTGTCCAGCACAATATGACTTTGTAAGCATTATCTTTTGTGAAGACTAGATGCAACTCTAGCCTGGGGCTCATATATATTTAGGTATTTCTTTGTTTAACCAAGGATAAGCTGTCTCAGACTCCGGAAGTTATGAAAGAGTTGTCTCTATTTTTCACGCCTATTATTCGGATTGGTTAAATCTTGTCTCCAGTGGACAGACCCTAGTCGCTTTTAGATCTAAGGTTTTTAAAAAATTATTTGACTACTATTGTGGGAAATATGAAGGAACGTTATAGCATTTACTAAGGATAACTAGGGAATAACAAAAGATGAAGATTCGCGTGCGTTAGATGTCTCCATCTCATGTTTTCTCACAGTCACCTTTACATCAACGCCACCACGTTCTGAGCATTTGTGAATGGTTTTTATCGCGAGGAACTTCAATTACTTATACCGAATTCGGGTCAACCCGACCCGACTGACCCGAAATTTCGGGTCAGGGACTTTCGGGTCGGGTCAGGTCGGGTTGAGCCGACCCGTCGGGTTGAACCCGACCTGATCCAGTGTCTAGTTGAGGTGAAATGTACTGATGGTTTCACAGCTTGACTCTACGCGATTTTTTCTGAAAGACGACTCGTGAATTTTTTAATTGCACTTGTTAAAAATCGAATAAGCAGTATAAAAGCAAAAGAAGTAACTCTGTATGATAGAGCACATTTTTTTTATCAAACTTTAACTTTTTTCCTTAAAAAATTTTTTGGGGTGAAAGCCCTTTTTGCCTGTAGCGGCCGACAGTCAAACTTTTTATAACAGGGCTGTGCGGGCACCAGCACACACAGAAGCTTCCTTCAGCGTGTCTTCACGGGGCACCTCCACACAAGGGCATCCTGGACTGGACGACGACTTCCTCGGATAATTGCGGGCAAGCTTTGAACCCTGTCGGTGTTCGACAGCCAAGACTGTCTACTCGTGTGGCTTTCGTCTCTCCACTCGGAGCACCTCGGCGGTACCGGATGAGGACTGACGTGCAGGGTCAGCAAGAAAATTACGGCTTACAAGCCGACCTCCATCACTGGGGATCGAACCCAGGGTGAGTCCTGCCGCTCGCTGCTGACTAATATGGACACAAATGCCGAACCGCGCTGCAAACGCAGCTGATTTCTAGAACAAGCTGAGTCTGGCCAATCCACAAATTACTGGCTATACAGTACATAGGTAACCCAAAAGTGGCGGACCTGTGCTCATCAGACTGTAATTATTAGGCTCTAGCAGAAGAGTTCGAAAGGGAGAAGAAACGCTGCAATACCTCGTTATCTGCGTGATACTGAGTACATATTGAGTATAAGGGCAAGGGTGCCGACCCGTGCTGTGCTACTCGGTATGGACGAGACGCAGCGAAGACAGCTCAGACTTTGCATTATTACAGCAGTCCTCAGAGGAGTCGCACTGCTTTTTACAGCATGCCATACCCGTAAGCATTGATGATCGCCCTCGATACTTGGCTATAATGCGAATCGCATCGGGATGAGCGCTTACTCGACGAGCTGTAGTGCGATCAAGGCGCTGTCTGAGTGTCGATACCTAGTTCGGACTTAAGTAGAGAACAGATACCCTACCGAGTACAAGTGCGACTCCAGTCACCTAATGCCCCGTACTTTGTACAAAGGGGCCGCACAAATACGACGTCGTACGCCAGGGGGTAGGGAAGTCACTTAAAAAAACGGTCTTGTACGTACGACAGGGGTAAAGGGGGTGGGGGTCAAGCCAAATTCGACGTGGTTTGTGCACTGGATATTCCAAGGGCATGCTGGTGCCTCTACAGACTGCAAGCCGAATACAGACTGCAAGCCAAGCAACGGTAACCAGGTCCTGCATTTGTCCCAAACCACCCAGACTTCAGTGGGTTTTGGGTTGAGTTGAGTGCTATGTACGCCAGCACCGACCGATCTGACCCTAAACCTGGATCCTGATCCCGATCCGATCCGGCCGATTCGCTTCATTAAATACAAGATACGAGTAGGGGAATGACGTCTTCTGGACTGAATTCCCACCAACCTGCCCTGTTTCTTCGCTGTATCAAAAAACCTCTCCAAAAAAACGGGGAAGCTAATAAACGTCTAAAGTTGGATTAAATGCTCATTTGAGAGACTGCTGATGAGAGGACTTTCTCATGATAGTACCGCATGCAACACTGTATCAATCTCTAGCAGATAAAGCGCGAAGAATTTTAGTTGCCGATCCAGCAGTCGGATTGAATTAGGAACTGATCCACCCCCAGGATTGGCGGATCAGGTCGGCCGGATCGGCGGATCGGTCGATGCTGGCTGTCCAAAGTTGTGGGTTTGGGTTTGGTAGACTAGTAAGTTCCCGGGCTGGGTTGGGTCGAAAAGCCTAACCTAGATAAAGCCACTTTAAAAAAAAACCCGCAAATTGCTGCTCCCGCTGATAGTGATTAATTCTAATGGTGAACAGAATAAAACTTGTTTGTTCAGGTTTTTGAAATTTGGCTTTTTAATTCTTTAAACTGAAGATATGTGGTCCCACAGCTGGGTTGCATTTAGGTCCAATTTTTCTAATGACGGGGCCTGGGTGTGACGCTCGAGGGTCTGGGCTAGGACGGCAGGGTATGCTTTGGGTTAGGGTCAAATTTCAGATCCAGAGCAGGACATGGACACTAACCGTTTGTAGTACGTGGGTCTTTGTCAGGCGTCCACGAATGCACTTCGAAATTTTTGAGCACGTCAGAAAATTCTATTCAGGTTATCACACAATTAGAAGTCGAATTACAACCGGGGAAAAACAGTCAATGCCTTTTTCATGCTCTATCCGAACATGAATGTCTTAGCTCGTCTAACCTTGAATTCCCAGGTTTTTATTCTGCGTAATTTCCACGTGTCAAGCAGGTCAGATGTGAGAAAGACCAAATTTAATCGAGATAGTTCAACAAAGTCAATCCTAAACAGTCAATGCATTTTTCATGCTTTATCCGAAAATGAATGCTTGATTTAACAAGGTATCTTGCAAGATTTTCATTAAATTTTTTCTGAAAATTTCTTGCAGTTGGCCGCAGTTTCATGCATTTATGTATAGATATCAAGTGTAAAATTAACAATAAGTATAAACAATGGGGCGGGGGGGGGGCACGTTGCGCATTTTTTAGATTAGTCACCCCGTCTCCAAGTTAGCATAAAGGAGCAGGAGGTCTGAAAGTCGTCAGCTTCGAGGGGACCCCCGTTTACGGAGCCCAGTAACGTTATATCGGGATAGGTGAAAGAAACTGTTCACGACAAGCATTCGATTCCTAACTCATTTGCGAACACGCCGATCAAGTTGATCAATGAGTTGAAAAGATCAGTGAGTTATGGCCGATATCCAAGAGGAATATGATGCAAGGGAGGGGGTCAGCCAGAAAACGACTTTGTACGATGGGGAAGAAGAGGGAGGCGGCGTGAGAAAAGGAATTATCCAGTTGCGAAAACGCAGGATTTGGCATCGCTTTGATAAACTCGGCAAGTCGATTATGCGCAAAATCTATGTCCTTTACAGCGCTACGAAAAAATCAACTCTAGAGGGAGGGCAATCTGCTCATGCGATGTCATTAGACATTCACTACATATGTACCACATCATTCGTATTTTTATGGCCCCTTGGTAATCGAATTCAGAGTTTGTCGCAGACTAGTCAATGCATGTTGATATAAATGGCAAATAAGGACCGACAATTACAATTTAGCGTTATTGACAGGCATGACTTCCTGACCTAGCATGGGCCGTTCATTCTCAAAACTTGGCCCGGCCCAAACCCGACCCATTCAAGATTCATTCCGACATTTCAAAAACGTGTCTGGGTAGAGCCAGGTTTCTGGGTCAAATTGGGCTATTAGTGTCAGGCCTGGTTTTCGACTAACCTGAAGCCTACATTGAACATGGCCAAGCTCAGTTTTTTTTAACTAACTTAATTGGTAGGGTTAATAAAAAGGCTCACAACCTATTTTTCAGTCAACCTTTTTTAAACATGAAGATGCCACCGATTCTAACATTCGCTCTGGGCCTTATTGTTACCCTGCAAGGTAAGCAAGCTGCAAAGCCAGGCGCCACATTTGTGTTCAGCCAGCTCCTATAGACATTGATCCCCAGCAGGGTCCCCATAGAAATGCATCAAGACCTGGGGGCCGTTGCATAAAACTCACGCCAAGTCAACTCGAATTTACGCCAACTCGTTTTCGTGTGTTATAGCATATAACTGCGTATGACATGAGCACCGTAGGAACTGGCGCGAAACTGAAAAGATGGCGTGAGCTGGCGTAAATCGAGCGTAGATTTCATGAAACCTGAAAGGAGCTTTAGCGAGCGTGCATTTTTACGCCAGGGTTTTGATCTCATTACGACAAGTTTTTGAACTTGCCGCTCAAGTAAGTAAGCGTCTCCGAAAGAGTTCTTATGGTGTTGATCAACCTGCCAGATACGCCCGACGGCTGTCTTTTTTAAATGGTCTTGTCTCTTTGATGAATAATACTAGTTTGCATATATGTATTTCGTCGGTATGATCAGAGTTTTGGATCTATTGGCACCTTAAAGCGATGAAATCAGCCAGCGTCAGTCAGTATCAGTTAGCAGTAAGCAGTCAGTTTAAAGTCAGTATTCCATGAACATGGTCAGTTTGTCAGCTTTCACTATCCGCCTGTCCTGTAACACCAATAATCACTCACGATCAGCGTTTCAACGCTATGCATTGATTTCTACCTCTAACTTCGTGTTTTCCGAGATGAGGTTCTTCTTCTACAAAAACATGAGGTTCGTGTTCAACACGGCCTGTTTTCGTTTTTCCTCATCGATGTTCCTAACTGCGCAAAGAGACCATGTCGAGTAATCGGCGATGTAGCTGGAAAGAAATAAGGGGCTTGTACAAGGATGCAATGTCATTTCATAGGCATAAGGCAGATGGATAAGCATATTTTTTACCGAGTTTGCAGTATCCGCACGATAAGCTGGGGATCGACATGGAGAGGAGGTGAAGCAGCAAGGAGAGATGGAGCGTGGTGACGAGGATCGACTGCGAGGTCGAGATCGGGATCGGCGTGGACATGGAAAGCAGTGTGGTGACGAGGACTGACTGTGAGTTCGAGATCGGTACGGTATGGATCGGAATTGGGAGGTGCTAGAAAATGCGCGCGAGAACTGGGCAGCAGGAGATGGTTGCGGGCCATGCCATGATGGTGCAGAACTACTGGCGGTCAAAAACGAGCGCGACGCCGTTGCTCCTCTGAAAATATGCTTTGCACACACTCTGTTAACACGATGCGTTTGTGGCACGCGTCTCACATTTGTGAACCAGGATCACAATCTCCTTCGCTGTTCCACTGTTCGACCACCCATCCCATTCACCATGACAGAATCTTGACCCAAAATTTCCAAGACGATTTGTTCGAACGGCGTGAAGCTGTGTCCTTGTAAATCCGTTCGGTGGCACTGATCACGCGACTTGCTCAGCTCTGCCTTCGTGTTACCCCACACAACTTTCCGCATATGTTCAAGCTCTTTTCCTGGTCCAACTAGTTGGAAAATACTCATGTTGCAAACCACTTAATCAAGAACTGCCCCATCCCTATTCTGTACAGTATGCTACCCATAATATCTCTATCCACTGCTTGTACTTTTCACTTTACACTGTCTCTCTAGCTGCGATCTTTTTCTCTCCCACAATACCCTACTAACATTGACACTTCACGCACTTCCCTCTCTAACAACTTCAGAAAAGATGAAAATGTAATTTAGCACTAGCAAGTGAAACTCACCAGCATCAAATTTATATTTGTCTCTGCAAATGATGATGATCTCTTTCCACGCATTCCTCTTGCTATCGACGATGATTCCTTTGGCCTTGGAAAACTTACTGAACAGTGTTACTTTCTGCTCCTCGACAAAATGAGTGATGACAATCTTTTGCGTCTCCGACAATCGATGCTGGGCTGGCTTGTCGTTCTCCACAGTGTCCGCTTTCTTCTTTTGGACGTTTCTCGAATTATTCTTTTGGATATTCACACCGCGTTTTGGCGGGCTCATGCTCAATACTCACGAACGGACCCCTCGGACGACATCAAGAACGTCGACTGATAACTTCACCACGTCATTTTTGGGGCTTCTAGCAGACACCACAACAAATCAATACGCATTCGAATGAGTTAGAGTTGGCTCAGTTTTATGCAGCGGGCCCCCATGCTACTGTGTGGATCCTTTTTTTGAGGCCAGGTTTGCATGCCCAGATTCGTTGGCAGCTATCCTATGCTATCATGAGCGGTATTTTGTGAGAATTGCTTTAAACAACTTTTTCCCTATGCGCAGATTTATACGTCGATGCAATAAATTGTAAGAAATGTAACTATATGAAAATACCCCATTTTAACGTACATGAGCAGGAGAAGATTTGTGGTAGTTGCAGCGGCGAGTGGTGTTTCACAAAAGTATGCCCATTTATGGCTTCGAGAGATTTTCATGGTAAGCTCACTGGCTCTTTGTTCGATAATATATTATTTGCTCCGTCAGAGCTAGTTTTTGTATGCACTCGGAAAGCTATAAAATATATGACTTTTTACCGCTGTATATATGAATGTATAGACAGTGATATATATATATACATATATATATATATATATGTATAATATATAAATATCGCTATATATAAATATATATATATATATATACTATATATACTACTATATATAATACTATATATATATATATATATATGTATTATATTATATATATATTATATATATGTAGTACTATATATTATGTATGTATTATATATAAATATCGCTGTAATGACGCGACGTTGAAGCTAAAAAACACTCGTTACTGTGGCCATGCAAGTGACATCTATTTTTTTACATGTAATAGCTACTATATAAAGTCGATTTTCAAGGCTATCTCTATGTATGTATGTCCGCGCTGTCTTGTGGGACACTTTTCTTTCATGGCAGAGAGCTTTGATGAGTGTTGATGTCGACCTGTATCTGTATCTGTCCTAAATGACATTCCACATCTAGGGATTATCGATAACAAACTCTGTCGCAAATGCATATCTGCATCTACCTTATCTTTTGGGGACCATAATCAGAATTTAAAAATCCTACCAGAATCCAAACTGCACGGATGTGTAAGTCAACTGTAAGTAAATCAATTGAAAAAACAGGAATCTCAATTAACTAAGTGAGATATGTATAGATTTTTGGTAGCTCCTAAATCCCAATTACAGTATTTGATTAAAATCTTACAAATTTTGAGTCTGACCTGAACACACAGCGGGAATTAACATTGGCTGCACTTGTTCTCTGGAACAGCAAAACGTGCGTTTTGGATCTCCAGAAAGACAAAGCCGTTTCGACAGGATCCACAAAAGATACCTGCTGCGGTGATCCATATAATCACAACATGGATACTCTGCAGCTCTATGCTTCCAAATTACATAATACCCAGCAGCTGAGAATAATGTGCAATGACTTTTGATTCGATGTTTATTCTCTAAAGATATTCTTAACAATTTTCCTTCCCTCCTTCTAACTTGATGTTCTTGCTAACGCTTGTACGACATCGGCAATGGCACACTTGAGGATGAAAGGAATAATTGTACTAAGAAGTTTACCCAGCCGCTAGTCGAACACTCGACAGAAGAGCGCATCAGCCCAAGAGACCGGCACTCCTAGCCTATTTTGTAGTCCGCGAGTTAGATCTTTTAATGAATCTCTGCTAGTTGCTTATCCATGCTTGCTGGTACGCAAAAAAAGCTGTTAACCATTCCCTAATCGACCATGGGTGCGTTTTGAATTGGCCGAGTAGACAAGCCTTCCTAATACTGATTATCCTATGTGTGCATTGGCTAGTCTGAAACTTCGGACACGATTTTTTGGGCACTATCCATCGATATCGACACTGATCAGAGCTCTCTGCGATTGAAACAAAACGTCTCATAGGACAGCGGAGACCTGTAGACATTTAAATTGTCTGAAAAACCGACAGTTAACGTTGCTTTTTTCTTTTGCATCTTACGTCAAAATAGGAGCACGTAATGCACAAAAGACCTGGCTGCGCTTTTGGAGTCTACTTTTCAGCTGTTGATTCCAAAAACTTGTTACTTCCTTCCAAGCTCGAAATAAACCGACTTTCACTTTCTCATTTTTTCGATAGGTAGCAAAGCTGCTGAAACAGTGATTAAGGGTTGTAGCCGTGGAGGGAGTAATGCATGCAAGTGGGAAGACGGCGATGATGGCAAGTGCGTAGTATGCGGCTGCAACTCCAACAATTGCAATGGCGAGAGTGAATTTGAACGCGCAGAGAAGATATTTAAAAAAGGCGGTGGTCCCACGGATGGTGGAGATGATTACGATACTGAACCTCCTAATATGCCTAAGGGTGATGGAGAAATAAAGAGTCCAAAGCCTCCTAAGACTGGTCGTCAAGGTGGTAGCGCTGTTAAAAATTTGCCCATAGGTTTCATCTCGCTATGCGGCATGAGTGCCTTGCCAAACATTCGATTCTAAAAAATCGTCACTTTTGGTCCAAAAATCATAACTTGCTTAATTTTTTGTCAAAAACAATTTTAAAAGTACAGAAATTACTGCTACATTCCAAGGAATCTGAAACTGTTTTTAAAATTACTCGAGACATAAACGTTCATGAGATATTCAAGAGAAACCGTTCGTGATCAGGCACATAATCGATTATGGGCTAATCATTAAAACAGTCCAACCCTGTTTTTTTCATTGAAATAGTAGCCTAGGGCCAGGCTCGACTGTACCACCGTAGCGGTCGTACCGTACCGCCGTACGGGTACGGCAATAAATATAACTAGGCCACTACGGCCGTACCGAGTTTTATAATATTTTATGTGAAATTTAACGCTCGCGTACATTCAGTCGCTTAAAAGCTGCCAATTTTTATGAAGGGAAAATAAATCTAGCAGCTTTTGGTTTTAATCATAAACTATTGTTAGATGACCGATCTAAAAAAGTCCTTCATCATGTCATGTCATACTTTATCGATAGCCAATCACCATATAGCGCACCGGGCAGTCATGCATCTGCAACTTCAAGCATTTACTCGCAGAGCATCTTTTCTCATGATCCTGATGCTAGTAGGCTGACTTTGGGGCTGTGATCCTTAATGTTTCGGGTGCCATGCAACGTAAATTTTGACGTAGAATTAACCATTTGAAAACTCTTTTCAAGGGCTACAAGATTTGCTATTACTGATAAGCGCATCGAATCAACAGCTAGAATCAATGATCAGTTTCGGCTAAAATTGCCTAAATGGGGTCCAGTTATCTCACATGTGCACAATAATCTATGGTCGTAGGGTGAACTTTCGAGCTATTTTGTGATGTAGTGGCCCTAGGCTACTATTTCAGAGAAAAAGACAGGCTTGGACTGTGTTATTAATCTGCCCATACTCGATTATGCGAATGACCACGGCTGATCACGGACGGCTTTTGTTGAATATCTCAGGAACGGTTTGAGAAATTAAAAAAAAAACCAGTTTTAGATTCCTTATAATGTTGCAGTCATTTCTGTATTTTAAAAATTGCTTCAGACATGAAAGTAAGCATGAATCGTTAACCAAAAGTGACCACTATTTATCAATAATGTGTTATGTTTCCATGTAAAGGCATTTTTTAAAAATGTACTTCGGCGAAGACAATCAGTTTTATGAGTACTTTCGACAGAGCACAAAAAAAGAAGAGTCGAAAAAAAACCGACTGGCCACCCCATCGTCGGGTCTCTCAGAAGCCCTCTCTTAATTGTTATCAGCCCTGAATGTAGCGGCGGCACATCACGGCTCGTCACAGTGGCGCATCTATTGGTTCAGTGCCGCAGTTACATGTTTTGTGAAAATGGTTGGAAAGCTAATTGACTTTTCCTTTATAGGGTCTCCAGCCGATGCATTAACTTGCAAGATATGCGACCAATGGCAATCGGGATTTAACAGTCACTTAAATATGGACTGCGGAAAAACTTGCGCCGGGAAGTTGTGTTCCACGAAGATCTGCCCCCAACCTAAAGGAAGTAAGCTAAATTACCATTCTTCGCTCTATGTAACTCAATATTGCCTTACTAGGTCTCAAAAAATTTGAGAACTTCCTTTTAGAAGGCCCAGACTTTTGTCTAGATTAGAAGCGGACCCTTGCTAAGAAATTCGAAAAACAATGTCACGTAAAATTTTTGGCCACAACTTTTTTGAAGCCAACGCTTTTAAATTCAGGAGCAGATCACGCAAAACTTGTTAATTTTTGGAAAAAAAGGCGTCATAAATGATGAATAACCTTGCGAGTCTACTCTCCAACTGTTGGTTTCATAACCTTTTTTGGCGTGTTTCCGACAACGATTAACTTGTTCAGTTTCTTACACTCTTCTAGGTGGGTTTGGATTTCACCGCGTGAATACGAATTGTGACGGCCACGGGGGAAGCAAGGAATGCAAATGGGTGGACAGTGACAGCGGCAGATGCTTAGTGTGCAACTGCAACTCCGACGAGTGCAATGAACAGAGTGAAGTTAACCGCGTTGGAAGAATGTATCTAAAAGGCGATGACGGAACCAGTGGCCCCACGGATGATGGAAATAAAAATAAAAATAAAAATGATAATGATAATGATAATAATGACCCAAAATCCAAGGATGGTCGGAAAGGTAATGGCGCCAGTGAATGTTTGCCCATGAGTTTCACTTTGCTGTGCGGCATAAGTGCTTTGGCTAACATCTGAGCAGGTTTTGGAAAAATTCATTCGCAATTTTTTGATTCACTGATTTTAACGGGGATAAATTTAATAAATGTAACGTTAGAAGTGTGGGAATAAAACAAGCTCCAGGCATTGCTCAAAGGTAATATACGATACGGAGACTTTAGGCTACGTATATCGCACGAATCCCAGATACATCATAAATTATGGTAGCACAAAAAAACAGTCGCAACAGTTTCTAACAATTACACAAGACCTGTAGTTATATTTGTTTCACGCATACATGGAAAGTTACTAGAATCTACATCTGTTGGTTAAATCATCCATTAGAGGGAATAAAGTGGTGTCCTCCCAGTAGTAGAAACTTGTAGAACCTGTAGAAACTTGGCGCACAGGGGGGAAGGGCGCACGCAGGAGATGCAGATACAATTAAATTGGCGCTAAACATGAATTTGAGAGAAGAAACAAAACACAGCTTTTATTCTTTTCGAGTTTTCTTTCACAATACGCAAAAGTTCTTGAACGCACCCTTTATCTCATCTGACCGTACTGTAGATATCCTTCCCTGATCAATCAAAAAAAGCAATGCAAAGGTAACAACGTTAGAATTGAAGAAAAGCAAGACAAATTAACGTTGCCTTGAGATATTCACTAACAATAAACTCACTTTGACTGTACAGTGGCTCTCGGGTGAGTAGTTACCAGAATTCTCAAGGAAACAAGCGCGTCATGTAAAGCAGTTTCAAATGTCCGGCAAGACTACAATCTGAAATGTTTTGGCTCACTTACTAGTAAAGCGCATGACATAGAAACAAAAAAACGAATCAAATCATTTTTGCCTACGTTTGTCTTTCTCCTTGCATTCCCGACAGAACGATTTGGGCGAACTTGGTCTTGTTTTCACGTCAACACATTTCCTAAAAGATACTGCGAAATTATACTAAAGATATCGTAAGAGCCGGAATTCCAAAAAGCTTACCAATCAAACCACTACCTTGCAATTCACAATATACTATATCGGGCTCACCCTTCACCCACAATACTTTACAAACTGGACAAGACCACACTTTGGATTTACGAGTATTCTTTGCCACATAAATTTAAATTTTTTTTAAAGGTTTTTTACAAAGTCTTTTTGCTACCCGAATTCTGTTTTGGTCCTTGATAATCGCATTTCCCAGCCGTTCTCTAATATTCCAGCCCGTCCGGACATACTGTAGCTAAAACTTTGGCTTCCCCATGGACACTTCGGGCAATCACAGTGGCCTAACCCAAAAGTCCGCTTAGTTGAAGAAGGTGACTACATGCAGATATGACTACTGGACTAGAAATATTTTAATTTGATGCAGGTTCTGTGGCCAGGAGTCTTCGCATGTGGCAACACTGTGATTAGGCCGCCTTACTTTCACCCAAATCCATAATTTTACTTCGCGCTGAACACTTCGCTCTAACACTGTCTGGCAAGCGCAGGAAAAAGTATTGCCCTCATTGTCAGATCAGTAGGATTGAACTCCAATTGAAGGAAGAATGGTCTCGACTACGGCTAAAACATAACCTGGAGAGGTTTAGGTTACCCATACAGGAGGTATCTAATGCTCTCTGACATAATCCACTAAGCAGTACGGATACATTTTTCCTATGGGGAGTGAAGACCACATCGTAATTCTTCGAAGATGCCCTTGAATCGACGGAGCCTTGGTTGGCGCCAATGTAAGCGAGCCAATATAACCATGCCTGACAGGCACAGAAGAGAACGCTACTAGGCGGCCAGTAACTTGGTCGTGGCCTAGCGGGTTAAGGAGTCTGCCTCTCACGCTGGGTGCGAAGGGGAGTGTTTAACTCCCGCCTGTGTAAAAAATGACCGTCAAAGTATGTGTTTCCCGGCCCTCGAGTGCGCCGCTTAGTACTTCGCTTTGAACGAAGTACGTATGACCACATCATACAGTAGTGCTGCTGTGCGTCGAAGTTTGTTTGTCCGCACTTAAACGTAGCAAGCACTGGGGTTATTCCTAGCCATAGTACCAGCGTTTGTGAACTGCAAACCCGCGCTGACATCACAAGGAAGGTGCCGAAGGATTCAACCTGACAGGCGACTTAGCCATTGAAATCGCATAGACTGTTGAGTGCAGTTAGATAATTTATAGCCCCACGAACGCCACTTGTTGAGTACACACATCAGGCAGACGCATCACAGCGTATCCCTTACCATGCCTGACAGGCACAGGAGGCCTGGCGTGGATGATCTGCATGGATCTGGCAGGTGTAAGCTTCACATATCCAGGTGATGTTTCAGCCGCAGGCAAGTCGAGCTTCTGCAACCGTCTCGCTGACGAACTGCGCCAGCTTAAAAGCGCAAGGGAGTGGAAACTCTGCCGGAAGCTGGTGGGTGGGAATGACTCAGAAACAACGTACGTTCGAACAATTTTTCGTAGGCTCAGTTCACTCCAGCTATGCCCATTACGCCTGGAGTGGGCCACTGAAATCGATCACGCACTTACAGCAAACCCCTCCGAACCGACAGAGGTGTCTTGAATTTGGTTTTACAACTGATCGCGAGATGGTCTGCTCGTTTGGCACGCGGAGAGCCTCGATGGCACCAGGTGAGTAATCCCCAGCATAGTCGACGAGGTTTATGTTAAGCAGTCAACATCCATGAAACTAGGACGAGCCCTATCCGCTGCAACCAAGCAATATGGGCAACCGAAACCAGAACGGCTAAGAATACTTCGATAGGTGTGGCCTTCGTTACCCTAGTCTCGACCCCCCCCCAGCCACACTAGTGCGCCCCGCTCCTTTAAAAAATGCTCTGAAGTTTTCACTTTTTCGGCAGGCACACATTACCTTAAAGCTTAACCCTAGTATCCCCAACGGCAATTTTTGTATCGCTCACAGTATTATTGCAGCGTACTATTTAAAAATTTCTTACGCAATTACGCAGAAAACACTTACGCAACCTCAGGTTACACTGCACCAAAGAGTGAGTGGATGCACTGCGTCGATCCAGCCGTCTTGTCTTCGCACGATCCTTCTCGATATGATGCGTCGATCACGTATTCGATAGGTTCAGTAAGTGCGATTACACCCGCCTGGACTCCTCCTTCCACGGACGAAGTGAGCACTGGCGAGATTCTGTTGCTTTCGAGCTAAGCTCAACGTTGGCGTCTTCCACGTCAGATATCCTGGATGGCACCTCCGCCAACGCTTCTGAATGTGGTCGGCAATCATAAAATTTGACTAGACCTCTATACGAATTTTTGATACTGCGTCATAATCAACAGAAGCTATGTCGCCTTTATAGGCCGACTCTGTTCGGAACAATCTTTCATCGCATGCCTGGCAGTCCATCATACACAGAGTCGAACCAAATATTCTAAATGTAGGCGTCTGCGGTTCTGGGCCTCTTCGCTTGAAATAGGCTAAACTATATGATCCGCTGCTGTCTGAAATGATTTTTTCAAACCCTTCTGGCAGGTATATCAAAGTCTACGAGACACTCGCATCTCGGTATGTGTCAGTAGTGTATACGCATCAATTTTAATGCACTTTTTTTCTATGTCAGCCCTCCAGTACGCCTGATTGGCTGATGGGCGTGGTCACCCTTGACTTGGCCACCCCTCCTCGTTCTAATTGGTCGGTCGCGGCTGGCTAGCCGCCCCCTGCGTTTTCTAGCTGTTTGTGTGTTAGTATCATCTGTTTTCTTTGCGAATGTACTGTACACGCGCGGCAACGTGGAGGGCGTGAATATTCTCAAGGAAAACAGGTTATGTGCAATATGAACTACACGTGCACATGCATCGTGCTTCAGCAATGAGCGATATGTACCATAGCGACGCGAATGAAAGTTATCAGTGTTTTTTAGCTGTACACAGCTACCTCACACAAAGATTCATGAAAAAGGCCATCGAGACTGTCGGGTTTGCGGTGGGTCTTGTTAGGTGGTCTCTTTGTGGGATGGCCGAACCAATTAAAAAAACCATTTCAAGCGAGTTATGTGGTTTATCAAACCATCTTATCCCATTTCATTTTACTACACTCGGGGACTTTGCAATGTTTCACTTAAAAACGGATTCGCTTCTTTTCAAACACCAAGTTTGCCCGGCGTTGGTTGGGTGGGTCCATTCCCAGTCTCTTCATCGTAAAAGTCGCCTTGGCATTGCTAGCTGCAGATTCAAGAAGCTTCAGGGGCTACAAATGCTGCGCCGACCTGTGCCCCAAGTCCAGTCCAGTCTAAGATTCCATCGATATAGTGTCCGCTCTAACCTAAACCCAGCCAGCCTGTCTCTTTATCTACAGTGTATACAGTATATCCAACCGCTAATCATCTATCCCTTGGTAAAAATACCTGTTTCGCATCGAATCATCATCTATCTGTTTCGAACCCAAACATTTTCGTTTTTCTTTTGTAGACGTTCCTTTCCCTGAAGCTTCCATTCTATTCCTCTTAGCTAAGTATAGCTTTATTGAAGGATAGTATATTTTTTAGCGCAATGAATGACTTGTGTTTACTCGTGTAGGGAAACTAAAAAGACGACTGTTAGAGAATCTTTTAGCTCGTTGGCGCTCTTCCCTGTTTACTTTCATCACAAACAGCAACCGCTCATGTTCATCATGAGCTCATCGATCACGCTCGCCCCTCCATCCGCTGGAGTTACATCCGATCCGGATGCCTGCACAGAGCAGACCAAAGGATGCGTTAGCAAGAGGTCTTCACCACACGCCTCATCCCAGTCTTCGCCATATTCGGCGTAATTATTCTGGAACTCCCTGTGATGCCTATGCCTGGCATTCGCGTGGTCTCGGGACCCCCGAAATCTGTTTCTACCCGGGGCACCTTCTTGTCTTCCCTGCCTTCCTGGACTCTCCTGCCAAGAGACATTATGACACATCCGTGCACTTTAGATTTTAGTAGGATTTTTAAATTCTTATTATGGTCCCCAAAAGATGAGGTACGTAGATGCAGATATGCATTTGCGACAGAGTTTGTTATCGATAATCTCTGGATATGAATAGTCATTTAGGACAGAAACAGATACAGGTCGACATCAACACCATCAAAGCTCTCCGCTATGAAAGAAAAGTGTCCCACAAGACAGCGCGGACATGCATACATAGAGATAGCCTTGAAAATCGACTTTATACAGTGGCTATTACATGTAAAAATATAGATGTCACTTGGATGGCCACAGTAATGAGTGTTTTTCAGCTTCAACGTCGCGTCATTACAGCGATATTTATATATAATACATATATATATATATATATATATATATATCACCGTCTATATATTTAAATATACAGCGGTAGTGAGTCATATATTCTATAGCTTTTCGAGTGCACATAAAATTAGCTCTGACGGAGCAAATAATATATTATCGAACAAAGAGCCAGTGAGCTTACCATGATAATCTCTCGAAGCCATACTGTATATGGGCATACTTTTGTGAAACACTACTCGCCGCTGCAACTACCACGAGTCTTCTACTGCTGATGTACGTTAAAATGGGGTATTTTCATATAGTTACATTTCTTACAATTTATTGCACCGACGTATAAATCTGCATATAGGAAAAAAGTTGTTTAAAGCGATTCTCACAAAACACCGCTCATGATAGCATAGGATAGCTGCGGATCGGATCGGATGATGTGAAATACTTGCAATTTTCGGACAATTTTTGTCGAAAGGTTGCGCCCCTTATTATATACATACAGTATTTATTATTATGGTTCAATTGTATAAGCAGCGCTTCTTTCAAAGATTTGCCATACTGCTCATCATCAATTTGCATTCCACCAACCGTGCTAACTCACAATCAGATGTTAGCGGTGCAAAAGTATCTAATGATCCTAGCGTTCGTTCGGGATCCCGATCCCGATCCCGATCGCGGTCGGGATCGCCCCTACCGAACCCGATCCCGATAAAAAATGGTCGGGATTGATTGTTGCGGAGATGTGTGAAGAAGGGGAAGGGGAGAGGAAGGGATCGGGAAGGGAGTGTTCCCGAAGGGTAAGCTGGAAAAACTTTGGTGGATGATTGAACTGGTGAAGATGAAGTGAGGGATTTGTTTGCTAATTGGTGACTAATTCTAGGTCTTTTTGCTTGCACGATTCTGAATGCCATGATAAATACTGCGCGAAAACGTTTTTAGCTCTATATTTGCTAAATACTTGGGGCGGGTTGTAAGTTACCTATATCGAATTAAAAGTGAAAAAAAAACATTCTAAAAATCCCGATCCCGGTCCCGATCCCGGCCGGGATTGAGCGAATCCCGTTCCCGATCCTGAAAAAAGTGATCCCGAACGAACGCTAACTGATCCCCAATGCTGTATATGTATTCCCAAGTCTGTGGATTTTGCGCTGGCAGCTTCGACGTCTAGGACATGGTGCATACATAGATTTTTGCCTCTTCTTTGATCGTGAATATCATAAAGGCTAGCTTGTCGATATCGTCGTACTTCAAACGTGCCTAAAATTCTTTTGAATTCTCGCAAGACTAGAGTTCATGCTTTTCGATTTATGTTTATGTTTATGCCAAGACATCATTCCAAAACTGTGTTATTTCCGAAATTGCCTAGAATTCGGAGTCGAACACTGGGCAATCAAGAGGATCGCTACACTTCGCATCTCCGAACTCCTTTGATGATCAGGACAGCCCAGTCTAGCGCTGGCGCAACAATATTTGCAAAGGACATTTTTGAGCTCCCCAGGATAGTCTTACATCAAATGTGCTTGAAATTCCATCCGCCCTGATTCATGAAATCCTTCTGAAAATGCCAAAAGAACATTCCTGAAATCGCTGTGCATCGGGATGACCCAGAGTTCAAATTCGAATACAAAATGAGTCGGCGGATTCTTTCATATGAGCTGAAAGGTCGCTTATTTTTCGGGAACACAGATTCTGACAGCATTCAAGAAACTCGTATAGACGCCTACGATTTATCAGTTTGATCAGGAATTCAATCCTTGATTTAGAATCAACGCTAGACTCGGGGAGTAGTGCAAAGCTGGCAAGTTTGGGAAGATACTACAATTTTTACGACGTGTGCTCCAAAAATAAATTTGTGGGCGATGCTACGTTTTCTTGTTATTTGATCTAGAGCCGTTTAGGACGTGGCATCGCTCGGATGTGTGCCGCCTACTTTGTCGCCCAGATCGCGCCATCCAGTGTTATCTGGGCCGAGCTTATAAAACAGGCAGTCCGCGAGTGGCTGATCGCAGTCTGCCGCGAAACGTCGACCACACTGGTTGGTCCAAGCCCTGTCGAGCTCTTCAAATTGTTCGACTCATCATCAATATCAAAGAGCAGCCAAACAAGGCGAACCAGATCAGGGCGTATCATCGTGGTCAGTAAGCTTTTTTGTGTGAGAATCTGGTTTTTCGAGAGAGTGGAACCCACATACGTACACTATCTGCTGTCCAGTCTAGACGTGTGGGAGGGGTGAAGCTCCATGGGCGTGTCTTCATTTTAGATGGTTCCAAAACCTGCCCATATGCCGATGTACCGCAGCCTTTAGAAATCAGCCATTGCGGTCTTGTTTGGCGAAGACATGACGACAACTAAAGTCTGCCCTTGCCCTCCTTTGCTCGGAGGGCGAGGGCAGACTTTAGTTGACTGTTCCGATTTTGCCGCAGCGTTGAAGGTGCTCTAAACCACTCGCTCCAATTAGGCCGAGAGTCGCACAGCACAGGTACTGTACTCGTTACGTATTTAGTATCGATAACGCGAAGCGCCTGTAGATCGCACTCTGGCTTACTGTATGCAAGCGCATACTATGATGCGACTCTTGCATGATACTTGGATCTACGGTCATCAATACTATCTTCAATGGTATACTTGTGGCCATAGCATACTGTAGCAAACAGCACGACTGGTCAGAAAATCGCTGTAATGACGCGAAGTTGAGGCTAAAGCACTTGTGACCAACGTACAAGCTCTCTGCACACGCGATCGCGCGCAGCAATATTTTCGTCAAGCCTGCGATAAACTGGGTCTCGGGCTCGTGGCAGTTCGCCAGCCATCAGCTGTCGCATCCGAACTTGATTAACATGGTGGGATTCCTGCAGCCACTGAAAGAATCTGTTCAACGACGGATGTGGATGACCGAAGTCATGATTGAGTCGACTATGCCAGCCCTCCGCATGGTTTGTCGTTCTTGGACCAGGTAGCGGAAATTGCAGCTGCCAAACTGGTACCACTGTTTGGTTCTGTTGCCAGTCGTTAGTGAAGTGGTTCCACAACACTATTTCGTAACGCCCATGCATCCACGTCTCCTACAATGACTAATGCTCGTCAGGTCAAGTCAGTACTATGACTTCTAATTCTTTTTACCTCAACGTTATCTCGAAATCGTATCATTTTCGCGGCGAGCAACTGATCGTCAACCAGTGGAGGGTTCCGCAGCCACGTCGTCCAGGCGGAATCGACCAAATCAGACGGCAGTAGCGCGCATGCTTTGATCAGGCCAATCCACTCACGATCCGCGGGAATATCTCGATAGGCATCGATAAATCCTTCGCTTTGCACTTTCCGAATAAGGCATTGACCGAAATGGAATAGGCATCCGAGCGTCGGAACCTGAAGAGTAGCTCGAACGGAGTTGTGGCTGGCGGTCTCGAAATTCATGATGACGGTTCGCACCAAACCGATGTTGCCAAAACGATCGCTCAAAGCGTCGCGCAGCACAGTGAACAGGATGTCATACGTAGCTCTGGTTCGAATCGAGAGAAGCGCGTGACAACAAGGAACCGCTTCTCCGTTTCAAAACGCATGAATTGTGTAGAGTTGATGGAATTCAGATGGGACGAACTCGAATGTGCTATCTCCAATCCAGTATTCAGACAAGTTCATCACTTCGAGGTCCAACTCCAAGGCGAAGATGAGAATGTTATTCGCATTGTACAATAACATTTTCTCATTAGCTAACGGATGATCCGGGTCAGCGGTGAAGGCTTCTCGACCCCGCAAGGTCAGCTGATATGGGACTGGTAAGTCATTGATGTCCGCGATAGGGATGACGCTCTTAGCTAGAGCCCTAAAAGGGTTTTTGGTCACGAAGGAACACATCACACCTGGGACTACATCTGTTACCCATAGAGACTACTTCTCATTCGCTTGAAAGGAGGGAAAGCCAATTCAACAGCTTCTTGATCAGCCTGAGCAGGATATCGCTGGGCAATTGACGCAACGCCTTGTCGGTAAGCTTGCAGTGGTTTCAGGCCTTCAGGGCCAGTGCGTTCGATGATCTCGCGCTTGATTTTCAAAGCCTCGACCGCCGCTCGATTGAGAGGAGTGCAGAATTGGGAATGACCGCCGTCACGATTCGTCATCACTCGACCATTTCGGACAGTTACACGGGACTTTTGCCTATCGCCAAGCTCCGAGCACCTCCGACACTGGTAATAAATCACCTCTTGGCCACTAGATAACCTTTTCGCTTCCGTCTTTTGGAATAAATTGAAATGGCCTTCGTTCACTCGACTTTCACAAATCAATAGCGTCGCGTTATGATAAACTGTTAGCATGTACGGCTTCTCCGAAATCGGCATCCATGTTCACTTTTTGAAACTCAAAATCGAAACCCAAAACAACGCGATCTTGGCCGTCGTGCTTTTTGTCATAGCGGCGTCCTTTTTGACTTATGATGCGCAATTAGTTTTGCAGTAAGAACGCATTTGCTTGCTTTCCTTATTTGTGCAGATACGGTATCATTGGTCTGAACATTAGGCGAACAGGCTGAGGTCACGGCTGAGGTCACGGCACAGGCTGAGGTCACGGCTCCGTTCGCTTATGCACTGGGCGAACAGGCTGGACGGGCGAACAGGCTGGACAGGCGAACAGACCGGACGGACGAACACGCCAGACAGAGCCGATCGCATTGCTCATTTATGGTGTGTCAAGGCGATACCAAGTGGCAGGTCTTAGCTCGAAATCAGGGTGCGAAGCTCGACAGCAAGCAGCTAGCCGCTTCTAACCTTGCACTTCAGGTAGTGGGTGAGCACTAGGCTTCGACAGTTATCGTTAGAACGACAGAGGGGCCGTTCAAAAACGACGCCGAATGAAAATCAGCTATTATTGACCCCCCCCCCCCCAACGTATTTTGTCGATTTACGAAGCCCCTCCCCTCCCTCATCAGCAAAGGGGGAGTGAAGACATATTCCAAAAAAAAATTTATGTATATTGCCTTACTTCACTACGCCACTGCTCATGTTCATATCTCATACGAGTCTGTATGTTCCCATCCTCGTATTGGTACAAGTTTTAGCAATCGTTGAGGAAATTTTGAGAGATATTTAGTATTTTGATTTCAGTAACAGTCGGGGGGAGGTTAGACCCCGGATCGGGTCAGGTACTTTCGGGTCGGGTCGGGTCGGGTCGGGTCAGCAAAATTTCGGGTCGGGTCGGGTCAAAATCGGGTCGGGTCACTATTTTGAAAGATCGGGTCAAACAGGTCTAAAATACAGAAATTTTGCAAGTTACTACTATTAGCAGCCACAGAAACCTTTTCACAGCTGTGCGAATCCAGGATTTGCAGTATATGCTTCATGAATGCATGCACAAAGTCTTGCATTCCACGTTCTCACTCTGCGTAACTTCCGACAATGTCACACAAATTGTAAGCTGTGAGAATGACCAATTTTTCTGAGTAATTTCTGCAAAGGGAAGGGTCCATATGAGAGAGTGCTCATAAACATTCTTTTTAACTCTGATGAATGAGTGGGACTAGCCATACTCTAACATAAGAAGGAGTTGATAACTTTTAGCAGGTCGTAGGGGTAGCTATTCCTGAAAATTTGATTCCTGAATATGACAATCTTCCTGGGTGTACCTGGCTGCAAGAGCAGTATAGTCTGTACTCAAACACCAAATATGTACCAATAATAGCCCCCTTGACTACCATCCATGTTAGCATTGCAAAACAGTTTGCTGTGTTCGAAAGTCCCTCACATCTCTCCATCAGAAGTGGAGGTTCTGACAGGAGCTGGTGTCCAGCACAATATGACTTTGTAAGCATTATCTTTTGTGAAGACTAGATGCAACTCTAGCCTGGGGCTCATATATATTTAGGTATTTCTTTGTTTAACCAAGGATAAGCTGTCTCAGACTCCGGAAGTTATGAAAGAGTTGTCTCTATTTTTCACGCCTATTATTCGGATTGGTTAAATCTTGTCTCCAGTGGACAGACCCTAGTCGCTTTTAGATCTAAGGTTTTTAAAAAATTATTTGACTACTATTGTGGGAAATATGAAGGAACGTTATAGCATTTACTAAGGATAACTAGGGAATAACAAAAGATGAAGATTCGCGTGCGTTAGATGTCTCCATCTCATGTTTTCTCACAGTCACCTTTACATCAACGCCACCACGTTCTGAGCATTTGTGAATGGTTTTTATCGCGAGGAACTTCAATTACTTATACCGAATTCGGGTCAACCCGACCCGACTGACCCGAAATTTCGGGTCAGGGACTTTCGGGTCGGGTCAGGTCGGGTTGAGCCGACCCGTCGGGTTGAACCCGACCTGATCCAGTGTCTAGTTGAGGTGAAATGTACTGATGGTTTCACAGCTTGACTCTACGCGATTTTTTCTGAAAGACGACTCGTGAATTTTTTAATTGCACTTGTTAAAAATCGAATAAGCAGTATAAAAGCAAAAGAAGTAACTCTGTATGATAGAGCACATTTTTTTTATCAAACTTTAACTTTTTTCCTTAAAAAATTTTTTGGGGTGAAAGCCCTTTTTGCCTGTAGCGGCCGACAGTCAAACTTTTTATAACAGGGCTGTGCGGGCACCAGCACACACAGAAGCTTCCTTCAGCGTGTCTTCACGGGGCACCTCCACACAAGGGCATCCTGGACTGGACGACGACTTCCTCGGATAATTGCGGGCAAGCTTTGAACCCTGTCGGTGTTCGACAGCCAAGACTGTCTACTCGTGTGGCTTTCGTCTCTCCACTCGGAGCACCTCGGCGGTACCGGATGAGGACTGACGTGCAGGGTCAGCAAGAAAATTACGGCTTACAAGCCGACCTCCATCACTGGGGATCGAACCCAGGGTGAGTCCTGCCGCTCGCTGCTGACTAATATGGACACAAATGCCGAACCGCGCTGCAAACGCAGCTGATTTCTAGAACAAGCTGAGTCTGGCCAATCCACAAATTACTGGCTATACAGTACATAGGTAACCCAAAAGTGGCGGACCTGTGCTCATCAGACTGTAATTATTAGGCTCTAGCAGAAGAGTTCGAAAGGGAGAAGAAACGCTGCAATACCTCGTTATCTGCGTGATACTGAGTACATATTGAGTATAAGGGCAAGGGTGCCGACCCGTGCTGTGCTACTCGGTATGGACGAGACGCAGCGAAGACAGCTCAGACTTTGCATTATTACAGCAGTCCTCAGAGGAGTCGCACTGCTTTTTACAGCATGCCATACCCGTAAGCATTGAAGATCGCCCTCGATACTTGGCTATAATGCGAATCGCATCGGGGTGAGCGCTTACTCGACGAGCTGTAGTGCGATCAAGGCGCTGTCTGAGTGTCGATACCTAGTTCGGACTTAAGTAGAGAAGAGATACCCTACCGAGTACAAGTGCGACTCCAGTCACCTAATGCCCCGTACTTTGTACAAAGGGGCCGCACAAATACGACGTCGTACGCCAGGGGGTAGGGAAGTCACTTAAAAAAACGGTCTTGTACGTACGACAGGGGTAAAGGGGGTGGGGGTCAAGCCAAATTCGACGTGGTTTGTGCACTGGATATTCCAAGGGCATGCTGGTGCCTCTACAGACTGCAAGCCGAATACAGACTGCAAGCCAAGCAACGGTAACCAGGTCCTGCATTTGTCCCAAACGACCCAGACTTCAGTGGGTTTTGGGTTGAGTTGAGTGCTATGTACGCCAGCACCGACCGATCTGACCCTAAACCTGGATCCTGATCCCGATCCGATCCGGCCGATTCGCTTCATTAAATACAAGATACGAGTAGGGGAATGACGTCTTCTGGACTGAATTCCCACCAACCTGCCCTGTTTCTTCGCTGTATCAAAAAACCTCTCCAAAAAAACGGGGAAGCTAATAAACGTCTAAAGTTGGATTAAATGCTCATTTGAGAGACTGCTGATGAGAGGACTTTCTCATGATAGTACCGCATGCAACACTGTATCAATCTCTAGCAGATAAAGCGCGAAGAATTTTAGTTGCCGATCCAGCAGTCGGATTGAATTAGGAACTGATCCACCCCCAGGATTGGCGGATCAGGTCGGCCGGATCGGCGGATCGGTCGATGCTGGCTGTCCAAAGTTGTGGGTTTGGGTTTGGTAGACTAGTAAGTTCCCGGGCTGGGTTGGGTCGAAAAGCCTAACCTAGATAAAGCCACTTTAAAAAAAAACCCGCAAATTGCTGCTCCCGCTGATAGTGATTAATTCTAATGGTGAACAGAATAAAACTTGTTTGTTCAGGTTTTTGAAATTTGGCTTTTTAATTCTTTAAACTGAAGATATGTGGTCCCACAGCTGGGTTGCATTTAGGTCCAATTTTTCTAATGACGGGGCCTGGGTGTGACGCTCGAGGGTCTGGGCTAGGACGGCAGGGTATGCTTTGGGTTAGGGTCAAATTTCAGATCCAGAGCAGGACATGGACACTAACCGTTTGTAGTACGTGGGTCTTTGTCAGGCGTCCACGAATGCACTTCGAAATTTTTGAGCACGTCAGAAAATTCTATTCAGGTTATCACACAATTAGAAGTCGAATTACAACCGGGGAAAAACAGTCAATGCCTTTTTCATGCTCTATCCGAACATGAATGTCTTAGCTCGTCTAACCTTGAATTCCCAGGTTTTTATTCTGCGTAATTTCCACGTGTCAAGCAGGTCAGATGTGAGAAAGACCAAATTTAATCGAGATAGTTCAACAAAGTCAATCCTAAACAGTCAATGCATTTTTCATGCTTTATCCGAAAATGAATGCTTGATTTAACAAGGTATCTTGCAAGAGTTTCATTAAATTTTTTCTGAAAATTTCTTGCAGTTGGCCGCAGTTTCATGCATTTATGTATAGATATCAAGTGTAAAATTAACAATAAGTATAAACAATGGGGCGGGGGGGGGGGCACGTTGCGCATTTTTTAGATTAGTCACCCCGTCTCCAAGTTAGCATAAAGGAGCAGGAGGTCTGAAAGTCGTCAGCTTCGAGGGGACCCCCGTTTACGGAGCCCAGTAACGTTATATCGGGATAGGTGAAAGAAACTGTTCACGACAAGCATTCGATTCCTAACTCATTTGCGAACACGCCGATCAAGTTGATCAATGAGTTGAAAAGATCAGTGAGTTATGGCCGATATCCAAGAGGAATATGATGCAAGGGAGGGGGTCAGCCAGAAAACGACTTTGTACGATGGGGAAGAAGAGGGAGGCGGCGTGAGAAAAGGAATTATCCAGTTGCGAAAACGCAGGATTTGGCATCGCTTTGATAAACTCGGCAAGTCGATTATGCGCAAAATCTATGTCCCTTACAGCGCTACGAAAAAATCAACTCTAGAGGGAGGGCAATCTGCTCATGCGATGTCATTAGACATTCACTACATATGTACCACATCATTCGTATTTTTATGGCCCCTTGGTAATCGAATTCAGAGTTTGTCGCAGACTAGTCAATGCATGTTGATATAAATGGCAAATAAGCACCGACAATTACAATTTAG
>JASANH010001122.1:0-31995 GCA_030248295.1 Mesodorylaimus sp. YZB2_4 | reverse complement strand
GAGGGAATAATTTTCTGAGCAACAATATAAGATCTGAATCATTAGACTTTTGATCCTTGATCTACGATTCAGCAACTTTTGACAAGATCACCCTACGAGCGAGCTGTGACACAACCCCTCTCCCGGAGCTTATCATGCGCGTATACATGCCATTGAAACCCTCAAACGGGAACTCACGAACAGACCACAAACATCCGAATCTTTGCGCTTGCTCTGGAAGATGCTCTACGATATGGCATTCTAGGTCTGACTCGAATCCCCCGAAAAATGTGGAAGCAGAATTTGCCAGGCATCCAACAGCTTTCGATCAATCTCCTCCTCTGAATACGATGCTTGATTCGTGAACTCGTACTGCTTCAACAAAAGCTGCAATCCAGTGCCACAGATCGATGTCGATTGAAGGAATCAGCTCAGCGGTCGCTGGAACTAACGCGTAAACTAATAAATTTTTCAGCTCTTTCGTCTGAAACGTAAGGCTCAAAATGACTTGAAAAGATGATCTTACTTTGAATGTCAAAATATTGCTCACAGCAGGGATAAATCGGCCGAAGTGATGCGGAAAACAAATTGAATCGACAATGCGATCGAATTCTTTTAAGGTCAACATCGAGAAAGCTGAGGGCTCGCCGGGCTTTCCTACGAAAACAAAAAATTACTAGCAGATTAACTCGTGGACAAATGAATTCTCACCAATAAACAGCCTGATGCACAAAGCTTTTGCATGCCCAAGATAAAGCATGTGCATTGAATGAAGCAAATGATGCGAAGCAGGGTTGCCAATGGCGACAACGGTGGCCGGGAATTAACAAAGATATGGCTACCACCTTTATCTACCATCGCCCACGTGCCTTCGTAAAATTGATTGTCCTTTTTGGGAATATCCTTCTTTTTTAGATACAACATCGCTCCATCACGTTTCTCCCAAGGGTGCTGACATTTGACGCACCCGCACGCTCCTAAAATAGAATGAGACCAAGGTTGTGGGAGAACTTGCGTGGCATATACATACAAACTATGAAATTGCTTAATGCTCCAGGCGCTGGCCAAGGCTGGTGAGTCGAATATAGTCGCGTGAAGTCTTACTTTAAAGTCGGTATTGAAGGCTTTTTACCAACGGGAAAACCAAAATTGCGCAAAATCGCAGTTCGTCGATGCTATTTGGATAAAACAAGTCCCATCGCGGCTTCTTGCTTTCAAGTCGCCCAATCCAAAAGCCAAATGTGATAGCATTTTCAAATTGACAATTGTCAATCGTCAATCGTACACGGCTGCTGCTGTTGGGGGCGGGTGGGGTATCTGAGCAGTAGGCCATATGGTCCCCCCCACCCCCCCCCCCCCACTACGTGTATTTTGCTTTACCTGAGTGGGACATAAGTCTTGAAACAAGGCAGTTTCAAACTCCCACGAAAATGCGGCGAGTGCGCCGCTTGTTGCACTTTAAAGGTCCACATGTCTGCTATGTCTGGTAGTACAATCGTTTCGGCGGGTCGACATTTGTTGGTCTTTTTGTAAAAATGAATGCTGAAAAAAAGTTCGCCAAAACGCCATCTTTTTCCTGGGCTCACAATTTCCCCAACTTTAAGCATCTCAGACCCCTTAAAATCAATTGAGTTTTCTTGTGGCGTCAGTACAAGCGATTACGCGAATACGGGACAACTCAGGGCCGTCCTCGATCTGGCCGAACTCAGGACGCGCTATTCAAACCTCAGACGCCATCAAAAGAATTTCTTGGGATCCACAAAGATCATCCAGAAAGCAGGCTAATGAGAAAAATGTGTCAAGGAAATCAATGGATCGCATATTGCGTTTTGACCTGCGAATGAAAGCTTATCGAAAACGTAAAATTCACGGGCTTATGGCCATGCAAATTGACATAAGCTTCGAAAGATGCAAATCGCTGGCGAACTGGCACGGTGATCGCAAAGTGCAAAACGTTATCTTTTTCGACGAGAAGCTGATCCTTGTGGACCAGCGTCATAATTCCAAGAACAATGTGGTATGTCCGGCATCCAATGAGGATATCCCCAAGCGCGAACGGACTTCCCAACGTTTCCAGAACAAAAGTTCTGTCATGGTATGGGGCGCCATATCGCACAATGGCCAAC
The DNA here is from genome assembly GCA_030248295.1 of Mesodorylaimus sp. YZB2_4. Classification (NCBI taxonomy): domain Eukaryota; kingdom Metazoa; phylum Nematoda; class Enoplea; order Dorylaimida; family Dorylaimidae; genus Mesodorylaimus; species Mesodorylaimus sp. YZB2_4. Next base: position 29,890 of record JASANH010001122.1, on the reverse strand, counting down.
TTCCGCTGGTTTTTGTCGAGCCAGGGACCAAAATCAATGGCCAGTATTATCGTAAAAAAAATTTTCAGAAGCATCTGATCCCACCTATCAACGAGTTGCATGCAATGGTTGATCGGATCTTTCAGCGGGATTCAGCGCCGTCGCATTCCGCCAATGCCGCACAAAAATGGCTCAAAAACCACACTCCCGGTTTTATCACCAAGTTCGGATAACCCCCTCCTCGCCAGACATGGATCCGTTGGATCATTTTACCTGGGGGACGTTGGCGGCAAGGGTGAATGCTAAACAACAAAAAAGTTAAAAAAGTCTCCGTCAAGCATTACAGCGGGTATGGGCAAAAATGTCAGAAGATCTGATTCGTACCGCCATAGGTCCTGTCGAAAGAAATTACTGCTGGTTGTAGAAAATAGCGGCGACCGATTCGAGTGAGCATTTATGAGTGTGAAGTCAGATGATTTTGGAGTGTTTGGAAAAAAAAAGTCTTCATCGCTAATTATTGATTTTCTATTGATCCTCAGAGTTGTTTCAAGATTTATGTCCCACCCTGTACATTCAGAAGATAGGAGACTCGCTCCCCGCATCATTCGTTGACTGACACAATATGATTCTTACAATCCAAGCCTATCTTGTACTGTTTGAATTCCCTAACGTCAACCCTGAACCTGTCAGCATGCAAAATGCAGTAGCGTATATATATATACTCAATATCAGGATAAACTTAATGTTTTTCTGCTGTCTATCTAGATGGATCCATCAGAATCCAGATCTGGATCCAGTGTAAATCCAATGTGGAATCCACAGATGGAATCAATGCAGCTCCACGGATTATCCCCCTGATTCTAGTAGAGATCCGCGTGGATGGATCTTGGATCCGCGTGGATTTATTATGCAATGGCATAGATCCATGTACAATAAATAGAAATCAGTGGATCCATGCAGATCTTGGTGGATTCGCAGTAAATCTTGGTGGAGCTGGGAATCTGGGAACGCTGCTTAGGCGGTAAATCGACAATGAGACCATCTCAAGGACACAAGCTACTCGATGTTGATTTAAAAGCGCACGCTTCATCAGCTGATAACACCAAGCTCAGATAAAAGGCACCGCTGGAATCTGGATTAATACCGTATCCCACGTATCTTGAACCAGCAACGACGTCACTGACGACGCCTTCATCTCGATCAAAAGTCGTTGAAGCCACGTACCGTTGCATGTCAAGAAATTTTGACTTCAAAATAGCTTCCAGCTGAGACCGTATAGTAAAACAGGCGAAAGCACCAGCGTGCAGCTTCACATTCTCCAAGGAACAACCACCTTCCGTGCAGGTACCAAACAAAGCCTCGAATTGAGAATTGCAGCTGCTGCAAAAATACTTAAAGGAAATGGGTAGGCCTCGATTTTCGGCAATTTCTGGAGCCAAATATTTTCAGGCAGGTGTTTCTTATCGCAAAGAGCGTGATATTCAAATAATGATCTGATAGAGACTAGGTGGGAGCTACTGTTGCCGTTGTCGTTCACGAGCCGTCCAGTGCTGGGTGGCTTGCGTGGCTGTTTGTTTGTCTTTCTCTGAACCAATCGATTACGCGTTTTTACGTTAGCGCGAAGCGAACATGACACAAGACGTGGCACAGCCAAGACAAGGAGCTCATCTAAAACAGCATAAAATGTTAATTTGTCAGTGTTTGCACCACGATACGAGAAGCTGGTGACGACCCAGTAAACCTGGAGAGCAAAACGCCGCGATGTCCGTCTGATCGTAAGTTTATCTATCGCACCACAGTTGTCAGTGGCAGATGTGGCCGAGGGGAAAAGGCGCTTGGATTGGCGCTGATTAGTTCAGCTGTGTGCAAGTTCTACTCCCACTTCATCCATTAGTTTTGCATTTTTCTTTCTTTCTCGCGCATCATCACGTGACAAATGATTTTGTGGCTTTTCCCATCGTCGCGCCTCCTTGGTCTTTTCTTCCTCCCCCCCTCCAAGAGGGGTTTTCTCATAAATGAAAAAGTGAATGAATCGTAATGCACCATTTCTTTTGCATGAATAGCCCTGAAGAATCCTTGAAACATCTAGGGTCTGTTTTAGGAGAGCCTAGATTTTTGGAACATGGGCATTGTTGATAATGTCTCACGTCGAGTTTATGCGTGTATGCAAGTGTGGCTCTCCTTCAATTACTGAACGAAAGGATCGAAATGGGCAAGTGGTCTCGGTTACGTGCCATTCTCGATACTGCCGCCGTGTGATGGATCCGGAAGGTCAGGATGGTCAATGGGCTTCCAGAATATGCGGACACGCATGAACGAATTTCCGTGTGGACGGACGACTGTGATAGACCTAACCGCCCATGTATGTATGCCCAACAATTGTGGAAAAATTAATCCTGTTGCGGGCGCCCTCATAAACCTGGAAGGCGCTATGCTGTATGCAATTTTTGCACAAAATATGCAGCCACGAACTGCGAAGATCCAAGCACCTGTGATAAACATTGGCCACATTGGACTCGAGCTGTATTTTTTCGTATATATAATGCAATCTTGACAATATTTTATATTTATAAAACCAAATCGAAACATTCTATTTGATCTTGAGCATATTGAAAATTACCCAAAACAAGCTGACAACTGTCTAACGATAAGCGGATGCGATGAAACAATGCATTTCAGTAATCAACACTATCTTTACTAGTTTCAAGGCGTGACGTCAACTGTTTTTGGTTCGAAATTTGTGAGTTATTTATTTCCTTATTGTCTTGTTTCAGGCTGTCAAGACAGATGTAGATGGGTCCAAGGTCGCCAGGCAAGAGGGACCAGTGTCGACACTTTTAGACATGTTCCGACATGTCTACTAAAACATAGACACGCCACTATGTCTCATTTTTCGTAACGTTGACGGAACGTGTTTGAGAATGTCTTTAACTGCGGTGGGCAAGCTGTCGCGGTCGGCTATCGCTGACAAGATTCGGCTTACGACTAATAGTATATTGCTTAGCTAAGATAAGATTCAGCTAATGACTAGCTACTGATAAGGGCCAGCTAATGACTAATCACTGATAAGGCTCAGCTAGTGACTAGATACTGATACAAGACCCCTAAAGGGACTGGCGATTTTGAGCCAGCCGGGTATTGAGCTGTGATAGCTATTCATGCGGTGATAAGCAGGGTCTCAAAGGACTGACGACGTTCTGTAAGCTGTGGCAAGGGACGCTCATTATGAGCAGCAAGCTTAGTAAGCCCCACCGGGGCTAGGTGCATTTAGTTGGCCTCCAGCTAGTGGTCATTAGCTGAGGAAGTGTTGATTAGCTTCTATGTTATACGCCAGCACGACGGGCGCATATACTACTGCATCATGCTCATAAATAGTGGGAATCAATTGGGACAACCTATCCGAAAACATTTACGAGATAAGAGTATTTTTTCGTTGGTTATATGTTGCAACCTTTTTGTGATGCTCGTTTTGCAGTTGCTGTAGTGCGTACTTAGAGTGAAAGAATTTTCTGCGGATATGCCATAATATGACATAAAATGTCAGGGGCATAAATTCATATACAAGTGTACGCCATTTTGAATTTGAAGACGAGGTGCACGCTTGAATTCAAGATGTCGGATATCGAAAAAAGAATATGATATTCAGATTATACAGGGGTGGCCAGAATTCTGAACCTCTAGCACTCAATCTAGCCGCGAAAAACATTTAACGTCCCTGCCATCCATACACCCGACGTGCTGGCAGGAAAAAAGGGGGTCAAACAGCAGCATGCTTGTCAGTAAGACCCATTTTCATCATTGAGCGCCTGATGTAAGCTGACGTTTTCATACTGTGCTAAATGCGCCAGCACTCGCTGAATAGACGTCTGTCAACATGCCAAAGGGGAGCGCCTATAACTTTAATTGCAAGGTGCCTGTGGTCGGATTCAAAGAAGGTCTTTGAAGTCCAATGCGATTGATGAGACGTAGACGAAATGTGGCATTTTGACCGAGAATCGGTGTAAAATCTGGGGACCAAGGGTGGATGTACTTTGGCTATATCAACCACGCTGTACCCGCCTTGCAAACTTCATCCAGACTGATGCTAAACGGGTACACAACGTCAACAGGTGATGCGATTAGTTAATTCTTTATCTGCAGATTCATGGTATTTTCTCAACAGACCAAACACCCTTGTGACTCACAATTAAGGTCATCTAGCCTGCCGCATATGGGGTCATTCATGAGGGTTTGACCTAACGAAATCTCGATTTTATTCACCCCACCTCCCCCCTGACCGCATGCTGACCGACCACTGCTCGCGAAACCTCTCAGAAATGGTCGACCCCTTCGGCCATCTCCCCCTCCAAAAGCTGTTTTGTGAAATGTCTCATCTTATGCTTCCTTGTCTTATTCTTGAGCTTGACAAGGTGCCCTCTCATTCGAAGGCAAATCTTTTTTTGATTCATGGAGCGGATTTCAATTTTGTAAAAGGCTCCACAAAGTTTTCACACAATTTTTTCGCATATTTTTGAAAAAGTTTACGACTCTCATGACGATAAGAAAACATTGGATGAACTTGTCAATGGATACTCGATGCGGTGTAAATACTTGAAATTCTTGACGCGCCTAAATCTATGGATAGAACATCTCCAGGACAGCTACTGACACGTCCTAAATTGGTGTCCCAACGTTGTCCCAAGTTGCTGTCCGTAACCATGCTGATCGGTTTCTTTGGGAATGTACACGCGGCACTATGCGACAACGTGGTGGACGTGTACATTTCAAAAAAAAAAATGTTTTAATGAGTGCCATTACACACACACAAATTTCACACACACACAATGAGTGCTATTTCACACAAACATTCCACTAAATTTACTTTTTTTCGCCACTTTTGTCACTCAGTCTCTTATCTGCAGAACGACTGAGTGGCACCCCAAGCATTCATGTCGTTTGTTATTTAGATTCAGTGCCACTCAAGTCAGTCGTTCTGTAGGTACGAGACTATAAGGAAAGTAATCAGGACCCTTGTAGTCCCTTACCCACAGAACGACTGAGTGGCACCCCATCTGAATTACAAACCACAAAACGCATTCACCTTGTTCCTACCCTAGAGGGTGCTTAGGTTATCGAGGCCAAGCCTGGAATATTACATGTTGCTTCTTTGGTTCACAAGACATGTACTTGCAAGCAAACAGCAACGTGTATGTTATGGCCGCTCGAGTAGTTGAAGGCGGGTCCTTGGATGATGAACCTCCAAAGAAGGTGCGTATATTAATCTCGATCGAAATGCGAATCTCGATTTTGTTGCAGTGCCTCTTGAACTTTAGGAAAAACCAAATATCACCCTGCTGCGTCAAAACTATCGCGAAACAGCTGACAAACGAGCGGTTGAAAAAAAAAGTTGGTGAACGCGGTGTTAACGTCTGTCCTGAAGCTGCAAATTTTTTGTGCCTGGGCACAGATTGAATACCAGGCTTTTCCAGCCAGGTACATATACCCAAGAAGTTACTTCTCCATATTCAAGAATCAAATGTGATTGTAGATACTCCTGCGACACTTTAAAAATTATCAAGTCCTTCTCAGAGTATGGATAGGCTCACTCATTCATTAAAGTTGCTGGAAATTTCAATGAGAGCTCTTACATATGGACCATTCCTTACGCAGAAATTACTTGAAAAAATTAGTCATTGTCACAGCTTACAGTTTCTCTGAGATTCTTGGAAGTTACGCAGAATTGAAACGTTGTAACGCAAGGCTCATGAATGCACATGCATGCGTGAACATGCATGATGTACATGCATTCATAAAGAAAGTTTAGCAAAAGCTGCAGTTGAACAGACATATGATGATTTCTGTAACTGCGAAAGGTAGTAACTTGCAAAAGTGCCGTATTTTTGACCCGATTTTTTGAAAAAATTACCCGACCCGACCCGAACTTTAGCTGACCCGACGCGACTCGACCCGAAAGTACCTGACCCGATGCGGGGTCTACACCTGGTTATGGGTACACAAGTACCAGGCTCGAATCACCCCTGCGCTGTCCCTACCGGAACGAACGCTAATAATGATTACCCTCTTATTTGGGTAATGGATGGACGCCTCTACAATCGGTTGAACCGAGCCGAGCCAAACACACTGGCTGTCATGAACACAACGGAATAGTATAACGACATGAGCAGAGTTGCAGCAGGAGATATATGTATTCCCCGATGTGGTGTCAGGTACGAAGTACAATTATTTCTCTTTTCCAAAGCACACATCGAAGTATTAATGGAAGAAAGGACACAACCGTCGTGGACCGAATGCAAGGGAAATATAACCCAGAGATGCAGGAATACCTCGTCAAGAAGATGTGCGGGATACAAGCCCACGACTTCGCTGATCATACCATGGCAATTACAACAACTAGAGTGCAGGCAAAACAGGTTGAAAGTGAATAATGGGCTGACACAGAAAATAATTAATTGCCTTGATTGCCCTTTCTGTCCTTTGTTAAAAGCATTTCTTTTTTTCTCATGTGCCTTTATAGGTTGAGTCCATTGACGCGATTTGAAAAACCATGACATTTGTGCAAGATAACCTCATTGTAAGAGTTAATTGCTGCGCATTATTTTCGAGGTTAGTATGATATATTGTCTTAACTTACCAGTCGTCTTTTTTCTTGAAAATATTAACTGCAATGTCTTCATTATCACGAATGGGAGCCATGGCAACTGGATGGCCTGCGTAGTAGTACGGGTAAGTGGAGTCCCGCATCCACCAATATCGGCCTTCTGGAACAGCATGCACTGTTCTTGGTTGCGAGTTAAAGTCGTAACCACTCAGTTGAAAACTTGCCTTCAGCAGCAAATCATGGCTTTTGACAGCTTTTTCTACTTCAGGGAAGGAAAGATTCAAATAAGGTTTTTTGATATCGAGCCGAGTCGTGTACTCTCTTTGGACAAATACCCAGCCTGGTTGTGATTGCAAATCGGCCATCCATTTTATCTCGGTAGTATTTATGAGAACAAACATGGGCATTCTGACAGCGTCTCGAAAGCATGCTGGGAGAGTGCTGGAAGTCGTGCTTTGCATCACCTCCAAAGTGATTGGTCATCCGTACGGCGATTTTTTTTGTGGGGGGGTAAGAATCCTATTCTGCCGTGCTGGGGGGGGGACCAGTCACGGGCTCAATCATCCTCAAGGAAAAGAGAGGCGACAACGACCGCTTTGCTGGAATCGTAGTTGTTAAGTGAGATGGCGACATCTTTGCCATGAACTACGACTGGGCTCGCGGCCTGGCGGGTTAGGCGTCTGCCTCTCACGCCAGGTGCGCAGTTGTGGGCCAGTGTTTAACTCGCGGGCCGGTAAATAAATTCTTGTATAATATGTCTTTTCACCCTCGAGTGCGCTGTCAAGTGCTTAGTGATGTGGTAAAACACGAGCAGGAATCACCATTCATGTGCACTACCAGAACTCACCAGTCTTTTCCACTCCACACTCCCGCAAGATATCCGTAGTCACTTGCTCCCAAAGATTAGCAACAAACTCTTTATCCTTGTGGCCCGGGTCGGCGTGCACCCATAAAGCCCGTTTAGATCGCATCGATTCGATCAATGGAACGACCCAATCGTCCATTTGTCGGGGCATGATTGCATTTCGTTGGAATAGATGAAAGAAAAGTCAGAGCCACCAAATTTTTAAACCGACAAAAACTCAAATCCTGCAAAAAAATTGGCGTATCTAAAAAATGCTTGATCTGTCGCCAAAGCCACAGTATCTACGCGAATGGTCCAATCTATCAAGATTTTGATATCAGGCGTAGGTCTATCTATGCACTCTGGAAAACGCACTAGCGACAGTGTCTTCGCTCGGAGCAAAATAATTAATCATATCGGCAATTTCAGCGAAAATCATTACGATATTCTGAAAGAGCACATTTTCTTCTACATAAATCGTTTTCCTTGCAAAAATTTTCCCTCCGATGGATCTTGGAAACAAGCCGGGTGTGGTTACTTCAGAGATTTGCGAAATCTCTGCACGAAACACACCACAACAATCACACCAGTTGTGGGAGTGCTTTCCCCGCCACACCAAGTTTTCGTGATTTTGCTCTCCCAGACTGCCGTGTTGTCACAACCACACTTCCCCAACCCCAACCACACTGGGCGATGTCTGCTTCTAGCGGGAAGCAAAAAACTTTCACAACCACACCTCCCCACTTCCACAATCACACAAACACACCGAAGTCTGAACGGGCCTTTACTGAAAATTTTACAGGTGCACATGACACAGTACAACATCTGTTTTGAGAAAGTAGGAAGAACACTCACCCTGTCCGACCGTTTCTCAGCAGTGCAGTAAGATTTTGAACTTTTTCTCCAGGGAGTTCTATATCGCCCACGGACAATCAAACAGCAACTATTGCCTTCTCGCATACAGCTGTTTATAGGTACACTTGAATGCAAGATTGAACAAGTATGAAAAGATGGAAAAGTGACATGCAAAACGATGTTTATCTCAATAAGGGTTTTAGTGAACACAATATCAGACTGTGCTAGAGTAACCCTCAGTAACAACCATAAAACCTGCTAATCTTTATACTGTAAACGATTCCTACACTCTCGTTCCTGTTCCTGCTTTTAGACCCCGTTCCTGCGCGCAGGATCGTTCCTGTTCCTGTTCCTGTTCCTGCGATTAGCATCTCCCTGGCGCGTGGCTAGGTTGCGCGTGATTGGGTGGCGCGTCAGCTGGCTGGCGGCTACCCCCCTAGAGGCTGTCTGAGGAGGGTGTCAAGTGGTTGGTCCTCGGAGACTGGTTATAGCCCGAGGGGGGAGGGTCGATCTCGAATATTGTGCAAAATCACGGGGCGCGCGTGGTGGTGCCAGGAGGCTATAGCTCGGGGCATAAAGTGAATCGGGCTATGTTTTGAATCGTACTTTATACCGTAGGCGGAGACGCAACAAAAAGGAGACGGACGGTTACGTAGCTATATTGCCTGACGAGGGAAGTTAGCGAGATGAAGCGCGCAATGGAAAGGAATCATCGTCGGGTCGGTTCAAAGTGGGCTAATCGAAAATGCGTACAATTTCGATTTTCGTAAGTTTCTCGCATTGTTTTATTGAAAAATATTTAATTTAAAATTTTTAATCGAATTAGAATGGAAAATCTTGTTGGAAGTGAGCTAATTTTTCATGATTTGTCATTCCTTTTTTATGATTTTGTCAACTTGTTTGCCAGGACCCATTAGCGGAACTTGATCGATTGCAAAAAGTTGGTATCGCCTGCAATATCGGCAATATTCGGGTCATTAGAGTCAGACTTTTAGCGACGGTTTGCGATTTGCCAGCCAGAGCCAGCTTATTTGAGCACACACAATACAATGGATCATTCGGATGCATGGATTGCTTGGACGTGGGCATGAAGGTTGAGGGGTCGTTTATTTGGCCATACGCATTTATCTCGCCGGAAAAAACAAGCAAATGGTATTTGAATGCTTATCAACATCTACAGGTATGCTTTTTGTCGAATTGTATTACATTTAAGTGGATTAACCCACCTGTGTCGGGGCCCGCATTTTTGTAAGAACTAGTAGTTGTAGTAGGAAACGCAAAAGGAGGCCTTTGGCAGGTGTTTTGCCAAGGCTTTTTTCTGTGCATTGTTCGCATGTTTTTCCCCTGTTTTTCAGTCTCGACGCGGTAACTGTAAAGAACCGATAATGGGTGTCAAGGCGGAATTAGTCCTTGCAAGGTTCATGGATCTTGCTAAGCAAAACTCGCTTGATTTCATGCATCAAGCATATCGAGGTGTTGATCGAATTTTGGCGGCTCTTGTTGTTCCAACGTCACGTGCAACTCGTACGGAACGGAGTATCGGCAACAGCAAGAAAGATTTCGATTATCTGAGCAAGTTACAATCGGAGGTATACTGTGCTTTTTTCCATTTCGAGCTTGTTCTTCTGCAGATCTGGCTTAAAATAATTCAGGTACGATTTCCGCTTGAATTTCGAAGAACTGTGCAGCCGATGGATCGCTGGAAAAAAATCAAAGCGAGCGAGTACAAGAATATGATTTTATACACTATGGTCCTGATTGTAAAGAATGTTCTGCTATCTCGTGGCGATAATGCAGTCAATTTCTGGCATTGGCTTGTCCTCTACAGCGATATTTGCCGTCGTCTGACGATGGATGAAGTGCTTTATTGCGATTTATCATCGTTGGAGAATATGATTGATAGTTGGCAAAAACTAATTTCGGAATTCTTTGGTGAAAAGAATTCCACTTTCAATATCCATGCCACCCGCCATATGCCAAAATACGTTCGTTTATTGGGCCCCGTGCATAATTATAGCGCTTTCGCCTTTGAGGTAAGTCAAGAGTATTGCTAGAAATTCCCACCTGACTAGGATTTTACAGGGTTTAAACGGCCTGTTTGTGCGGCTCGTCAGCAATGCGCTTGGAAGCATTAATCAAATCGCTGAACGGCTTGCGCTGCAACAGTATTGTAATCGATAGACTGCCAAGGAGTTGAAATCGAACAGCTCGATATCGACTGCCATTTCTACAGGTATTGGAGGTAACTACTGTTCGAACGTATTACTGTGTATGAGCGAGGTTTGTGTCTATTATTATTCCTATTATTTTATGTTTAGATAAGCAACCAATTAACGATCAACACGCACGTATTGCAAAAAGCCACAGGACAGGAAAAAAGAATTTTATGCGTTTGAGCCAATGACTTTTCACTGTCACTGTCTTACCTGGCCCTAGACACCGGATCAGGTCGGGTTTAATCCGACAGGTCGGTTTAACCCGACCCGAACCGAAAGTCCCTGACCCGAATTCGGTATATGTAGTTGAAGTTCCTCGCGATAAAAACCATTCACAAATGCTTAGAACGTGGTGGCGTTGGTGTAAAGGTGACTGTGAGAAAATACGGTATGGAGACATCGCACGCGAATCCTTATCTTTTGTTATTTCCTAGTTATCCTTAGTAAAATGAAATAACATTCCCTCCATATTTCCCATCATGGTGGCCAAATCATTTCTTAAAAACCTCAGATCTAAAAGCGAGTAGGGTCTGTCCACTAGAGACCAGATTCAACCAATCCGAATAATAGGCGTGAAAAATAGAGACAACTCTGTCATAACTTTCAAAGTCCGAGACAGCTTATCCTTGGTTAAAGGAAGAAATACCTACTATATATGAACCCCAGGCTAGAATTGCATCTAGTCTTCACAAAAGATATTGCTCACAAAGTCATATTGTGCTCGACACTAGCTCCTGTCACAACCTCCACAACTAATGGAGGGATGCAAGGGCACCTATCACTTTTGAACACAGCAAACTGTTCTGCAATGGTAACATGAATGGTGGTCAAGGGGCTATTATTGGTACATATTTGGTGTTTGGGTACAGACTATACTGCTCTTCCAGCCACGTACACCCAGGAAGCCATGTCATATTCAGAAATCAAATGTGATTGTAGATGCCCCTACGACCTGCTAAAAGTTATCAACTCTTTCTTATGTTAGAGTATGGCTAGTCTCACTCATTCATTAGGGTTGAAAAGAATGTTTATGAGAACTCTCACATATGGACCCTTCCCTTTGCAGAAATTACTCAAAAAAATTGGTCAATTTGACAACTTACAATTTGTGTGACATTCTTGGAAGTTACGCAGAATGAGAACGTGGAATGAAAGACTTTGTGCATGCATGCATGAAGCATATACTGCAAATCCTGGAGTCGAACAACTATGAGAAGGTTTCTGTTGCTGCTAGTAGTAGTAACTTGCAAAATTTCTGTATTTTTGGCCTGTTTGACCCGATCCTTCAAAAAAGTGACCCGACCCGATTTTGACACGACCCGATTTTGACCCGACCCGACCCGAAATTTAGCTGACTCGACCTAACCCGACCCGACCCGAAAGTACCTGACCCGATCCGGAATCTACCTGGCCCTGACTGTTTTCACTGTCTGGCCTGACCCTGACTTGGACAGGGTTTTCAAAAACCTTTGTGATCTGACGATTGACCAACGAGGAGTTGCAAATTTCCTTGCTCTGACTTCGACATTGATCGGACAAAAAAATTTTGCCCATAATTGGCACCAGAAACAAAGCTTCTCTGTGTTAGCAGTTTAACCAAGAAATTTTTCCTACAGCTGAGAAGTTCCTGACATTACAGGAAATTTCACGTGCAACTCAAGTAAGTGAATTTTTATTAAGCTCAAAAATATATGTAACGCTGTTTTTGATGGCGTTGGGGAAAACTAAAGAAGACGACACCCATTGAAAATCAAAATACATCACTTCCTGCTCAAATATTATATGAGCTGTGTGAACGTGCCACACTGGTTTCATTTTATAAGCTTCACCATGGTTTTATTATTTAGGAATCCTCGTTTTATGCACAAAATTTGACCGTCATGTTAGTAAGCGACTCTGTGAACCACACCATTGGTTTTCCCTTGTCATAATTTTGAGTCCACAAACGGAGTTTCGTCTTATCTGCGACTTTTTTGATAGTCCGATAGTCTGATAGTGGGATCATGCTTGCTAGTAACTTGATATCGCGTGGGAGCTTCTATTAATTTTATGTGCCCCCTCCCTGTAAAGTGCATGTATCTGTTTGGGTAAGTAGTGAAATGATGATGACGGGATTCTGTTGTCCCTTTTTGGCCTCAATGGCTAAATATAGATGACAGAATTTTCGTTCAGCTTAAAAAAAAATTAGAGTAAGCTAAGGCAAAGTGCTACAATCTCTAGATGCCAAAAGATTGCCCTGAAAATTGCTCTGGAAAATTAAGCTCAAAATTGCCTAGATCAAGGTATTGCCCTGCGCCTGGCAGCGCTGCTGGGAAATTATAGACACTAGAGAGTGTCAGGACTAGGTTGCGGTCGTCCTGAATTTAAGACAGCTTGGTGTCCCACCCCAAGGACACCAAGCTGACAGTGAAATGACTCACGAGTGTCCTAGAATTTAGGACATGCCTTGGGATTTAGAACTGTGGAACTGCCCCAGGTCCCTGCACAGGAAAGCAAGAACTTAAACATTTCTTCACCAACATTTTACTGAATTTATGTTCTTTAGCTGTCAGAATCCTCAGACCGGGTGCAACAAATTCTGACCTGACTCTGAACTTAACTCGGGGTCGGTCAATTAGGGTTGTAGCAGAGTTCTGACCATAACCTTGAGGTCATTTCTAACACTAGTTTGACTTTCTACCTAGTCTTACACTGAAACTAGTCTAAAACTGACACTAGTCAAACTTGGAGTACAACCAGTTCTTGCAGCACACTTCGTCATGATGCGATGCTACAGTATACAGTATGCGGGCGTGATGTAACAGTTGGCGAGTCACCACAATTTCAAACCATCAAAACCTGTCACTCTTACTGTCAAAGAGGATGTAATTAGTATAAAATTTGAGCTCTAGAGCTCTAGAATTCTCTAAACTATTTTTCCAAATTTTATTTGCTGGACTCTTCTACTATGTACATACGAGTGTGTAAAAAGTTTTTAGACAAGATACATTCTATCAGATTGGAGTCCCATTTTACCAGCCCTTCTTGCCCGTTCTGGGCTTGGATTAAATAATATCATATCATAACAAAATAAAATTTTTCGTTACCGAAGTGAAAAAACGCAAGCACTGAATACAGAAGTTTTTTCTGCCTTGCCTAAAAGCGTCCAACTGCAGGTGCTACCAAAAAAAGTCCCCATCCCAAGTTACCAAAAGCTTTTTTAAAAGCAAATTTTAAGTACCCCACCACCACGAGCCGCAAGCATTCTAATCATTTAAAAGAGGTTAAGGGTACTGTAGACAGGGAGTGCCCAGTCAGGTTGTGTCTTGTTAGGATACCACGACAAGGGGGTGCCGTACGGGATATCAACGTCAAATAGGTTCACTGCTGGCGCCTTGTAGCCTTTTCCTGCCACGCGATGTCGGACGGCGTCGGTAAGGGGAATTTTGAAATCCTCGAATTGTTTGCGTAAATCGACTTGAATAAGGTCGGTCAAGGTTTCGTAAACAGCATCCACTTTGCCTTGCAGATTTCCTCGGCACAGAGGGTCGGCTTGGTTCACAAATCGCTCTCGGAATCGTCTATTGAGCTCGCGATGCATCCTAAATCCATGCGTTGTAAGTATTTGCAACCAAAAAACCATCTTCTGCTCGTAATTTATGTCAAAGTAGGTTTTTCAGCAGCAAGAAGCGTCTTGGCCTCAACCACAGACCTGGTGTAGTTCCATCCTTCTCTTGGATATATGCCATCCCGGAAATAGGCTTCAGTAAAAACTGTGTACACGTCGTTCGTTGCTTCGTAGCCGAACTCAAATGAATAGCAAGGGGTTTGAAGATCGTGCCCATAATCGTGAGCAAACACAGTCATTGGCCTGAAATAATTAAGATTTTTTGCTAGTTACGCCAATAGCAGCACGCCCTTTCAGTGCGCGAGAATCCTGAATCAAATACGACCAACTTTTAACTTACATGTTTCCTTGTGGGTGAGACGTTTTAGCCTGCTTTCTCGTGGATCAACCATGTCAGTTTACCGCCAAAATTTTATTCGCCTACTCGGTTGATCCAGGTGTCAGATAGAATCAAACCGATCACTTATCTTTCCGGCAGATCGATTCGGCTAGTCTGCTCGTCAGTGTTTAACGTGAATATTTGCTATGAATAAGGTCTCACAAAGTGAACGTTCATTATGAGGATGGGATCAAGCGGAAATAAATGCTAGTTGGATAAAGCTTTCTAGGGCTTGGCTGCGCCAAGCCGAGGAAACGTTGCCCATAGCAGACGAATTCAAGTTTGACTAGGCATCAACAAGAGTAACATCGAGCGGACAATTTATAGAGCAACGACTAATTTCGCGGCGGAGGGTTTGGACGAAGTCGACCGAATCTTCGATGAAAACCGATACTCAAGTTGGAGAAAACTGATACGCACCACCATCCTTTGCATGCGATTAGTGGCCAGGGTGAAGAGGAAGAAGAAGGGGCAGTCCTACGACAAGGGAAGCGAGTTTGAGCCATCGACGCCAGAAGAGATCGATATGGCGGAGAAGCTATGGCTCAAAGCGATGCAAGCAAAGCACAAGTATTTCCCAGACGAGCTGGTGCGCGTGAAGAGAACGCAGGGCGATCAGATGCCGGTTCTTCTAAACAATGCAATACCACTTCAGTAAGATGAAGATGGCATCATTCGATGCGGTGGGAGAATTGGGAAAGCAAAACTCTCAATTGAAGCGATCAATCCTATCCTCCTTCCGATGAAGTCAATGTTCACGCACATGGTGATCAAAGAAGCTAATGAACAGACGATGCTCAGCGGCATATCGCACACATTGGCTGAACTCCGAATGCGATTTTGGGTTCCAACAAGGCGAGCAGAGGTCAATCGGGTGATCAGAAAATGCGGTGTCTGTCGACGATGGGACGGAGGACCCTACAAGCCACCACCAATGCCAGACTTGCCAAAGCCACGAGTGCAAGAATCAAAGGCGTTCTCCCACGTGAGCGTCGACTATTTCGGCCCGCTTTACACCAGAGACAAGGGGCGCCAGCCGGAGAAGAAATGGATCAGCATTGTGGCATGTTTCTTTATCCCACAATAACATATGAGCAAAACTGATTATTTTGAGTTGACTTGGTGGGGTCCTACATCTATTCTCGACAAGACTATCTTTCCTTACTCACCAGTCATTTTTTGTTTTAAAAATATTGATCGCAATATCCTCATCTGATCGGATGGGAGCCATAGCCACTGGATTGCCTGCGTAGTAAAATGGGTAGGTGGAGTCCCGCATCCACCAATATCGGCCTTCTGGAACAGCATGCACTGTTCTTGGTGGGGCGTTAAAGTCGTAACCACTGAGCTGAAAACTTGCTTTCAGCAGCAAATCATGACTTTTGACAGCTTTTTCCACTTCAGAGAAGGAAATATTGAGATATGGTTTTTTGATATCGAGCCAAATAGTATGCTCTCCTTTGACAATCACCCAACTTGGCTGTAACTGCAAGTCAGTCTTCCATTGGCCCTCGGTTGTTTTGCCAAGAACGAACATGGGCATTTTGACAGCGTCTGGAAAGCATGCCACAATACTGCCTGAAGTCGTGCTCTCCATCACTTCCAAAGCGATTTGCCCGCCGTAGGGCGACCAGATTTTGTTTATCCCTGGGCGAAGCACACTTCTCACCCTGACATGCTGCGGACGGAACCACTCATTAGCCCAATCGTCCTGGAGGAAAAGGGAGGCTCTAACGACCACTTTGTTCGTGTTGTAGGCGTTGAGGATGATCGTAACGTGTTTGCCAGGGAAAGCGTACAAGCTAGTTGGAATCAGGTTTCTCGTCCAGTAGTATTCATAGCCCACGCCGCCAGCCTTGATTGAGACATTTAGGGTGGTGCAGGCCGCAAAAGTGTTGGTAAGTTCGTAATCGATGGGAAACCAGTCGTTGATACTTTTACACCAAGGATGAGAACAGTATGTATCGTTGTAAACGATCTTGGGGTACATAGATCTTCTTATTATTTGATCGTAAA
This sequence comes from Mesodorylaimus sp. YZB2_4, assembly GCA_030248295.1. Classification (NCBI taxonomy): domain Eukaryota; kingdom Metazoa; phylum Nematoda; class Enoplea; order Dorylaimida; family Dorylaimidae; genus Mesodorylaimus; species Mesodorylaimus sp. YZB2_4. Next base: position 13,396 of record JASANH010001122.1, on the reverse strand, counting down.
ATCCAGCTCCGTAGTGGTTTGGGGGGTGGGCTGATGCAGGAATCGCCCTTGAAGACAGGATACACGAATGTGGTGTCGCGGACTTGGGCTGCGTCGTTTTCAAACACAGAGGCCCAACTCCATGTGTTTGAGCGAAACCATGTACTATCGGCCCATCCATCGAAAAGCGAGTATTTTCGGCCCAAATCCAAATTCAAGTATGTTTCTGTGGTTGGCTCAAGTAGGTCAAATTTATTTTTTGCATACACGGCTATCTTGAGTTTCTCTTCAATAGCTCCACTGCAAGAACTTAGCCGTGCGTAAGGCGAATTGCCATGAATGGAGAGACAGTGGGTGTCGTTGCTTTTGAGTCGAATGGTTGCGATGTTGTTGTTGATGGTTGTCGCAAATAATTGGTCCTTGCTTTTCGAGCATAGGTTGACGTAAACGTCGCCTGCTTTGTGGGGCTGTCCAGTTTCATCGGTGGTGGCGATTGGAGTTGCAGCCAAGCAGAATGCCCAGTTGTAACGGTAAAGTGCATCGTGCGCAAACAGGTAGTCGCCATTCGGATCTTGACAATGCCCTACATAGATCTAACTAGTCAGTAGGTTAGCGTTTACTTTATTCCCAGCTTGCAGGGCAAAACATGTCTTCTCTTGGCCGCAAATACATTTTTATTCTGTGAGCTTTTCAGTGACTCAGTGTCAGTAGTGCCCCCCCCCCCCCGGGTTGCAGCAACAAGGGTTTGTGCAGAAAGATATTTCCATGCAAAAACCACAAAGGTATCAAAATAGACAAAGTAACTGAAGTTGAAAATTGCTGTCGAACAAGCGCTCCCTTTACATTCGAATATATTCAAGTTTTGGGTTGGGTTAGCCGAAATTCATTGTAAGCAGCTGAACTACCCGGGGTAAAAACTTTGCGCAATTCGTTTTGTGCTGAACAAAAGCTCCTGCCAGAATCTTCACTGGTAATCGAGGAATGTGAGCGACGATTTCGGAGCACATGTGAAAAAGTTTTAAGAAAAAGCAACGATAGCATGAATGGTGGTCAAAAGGGTTAGTCAGTATTTGGTGCAGATTTAGTGATCGCAAAGAATAAATGCCACCCTTTTCGAGTAAGCGGTACCTAAGGATTTACTTCTTCAATGCAGGAATCAAATGTCATTGTACTTCTGATAGGACGTACTTGAAATTGTCAAGTCCTACTCAGCCAGCCAGCCAGCGGGCTGCTCAGAAGTGTTTAAGAGAACTGTATGTACTTGGAAATGGTAATTTCAATTACTCATAATATTTGGCCTCGGAAGTTATGCGAATGAAAACGCGGGAGCGCGGCTTCATATGCGTACATGCATCCCGAACACATTCTGGAGAACCAGCATTTGAAACATGTATGAGAAGCGGTCTATTGTAAAGGACACAACCGAATGGGGTCTATGATTTTTTTGTGGAAGCGGTAACTTAAACAATAAGCCAATGAACCAATGGAAGAATGTGGAGTCAGTCAGTCAAAAACCCCTCGTTTATATATCGAGCTGATTAGAATGAACCAGAATGCAAGTAAAAGCGAGAAAAAATGAGACATAGGTCACCTAGGAAGGTGACGCCTTTGGAAAGATCATGCAATACGAAAGGTTAAGGTAGTTGGAAGGGTAACGCTTTGGGAAAGATAATGAAGTAGAAAAGGACTGGGGAAGTGAGAAATGTTAATTGAGTTGTTGAAGGTTAGGAGAAGCTGGAAATGTTATGAGAATGATGCACTGCTCGCGATAGGCGCGAAAACGCGACATCTATAAGTGATAATAAAAAAAGCCACACTGCGGTATTTTTGACCCGCTTAACCCGACTTTTAAAAAAACTTACCTGACCCAATATGGGTTTTCTTCTTGCGCAAGTTTCACTGCAAAGACTAAAAAAATCACCGCCTTAATTAATGAAAATACTGTGTTTTTTGCAAAGAAATGTTGAAAAAGCACTTATCTATAAACCATTGTGCACATAAACCATTTTTAAGACAGGATTTCTGGTCGACCCAGGGACTGCCAAGCTTCCATTTCGACCCCCCGCTCCCTTCCTTTTCATGAGTGAGTTCGATACATCCATGAGTGGTGATGGTGATGCAACAGTGCTTTTTTGTGCAAAGTCGATTTTCACGAGATTATCTCAGAAAACGTTTTTTTTTGAAAAGTGTTTGGGCGACATCTGCCGGAGCTGACTGACTTTTTTGCTTTTTCCGATCAACGACACATCGGCGTGCTCGCAAATAAAGGAGGAATCGAGTGCCTCGCGAAAACTTTCTGTCTCTCACCTGTCTCGAGATATTAGGCGCCAAAGTCGAGAGCACCCTCAAAGGTGACGATTTTTAGACCTTCCATCCCTTTTATGTTAACTGGGAGACGGGTTTGACCAGCCTAAAATATGCCCAATCAATCTAGCTTTTAACGCGACTCCATCGTCTATACTTTAGAATTACATTTGACATCCAAATACAGCCGACTCCACTTAATTGCGTATCGGATAATCGCATAAATCGCTTTATTGCATGAAATTTTTAAGCCCCGATTCTTTTTCTATACCGGCTATGTTAGAAATCTTTAAAAAATTAAATATCGAATAAATGCACAAATCGGATAAACGCATAGCCTTTAACAGAACAACGCATATGCTACATATGCATTCTGCCATCGGATAATTGCTTAGCGCCATCGGATATTCGAATAACGAGCTTCTCAGTCCCCCACGGTTTCAGTCGCAGATTAGATCAGATTAGAAAATCGACGCCGTCATTTAGTGGTAAAGTTCATAGTCTATTCCAGTTCTTTTCTGCAAGGTCGATCTTTGCGTTTGCCATGGCAGCATCGACCAGTCGAATTCATAGTTAAAAAAAGCGAGGATTTAAGTTTGAAAGAAAAATTGAGGTTATTGATAAGTCTAACAACAATTGAGTCAAGCTGAAATCCCAAGTCAGTCGGATCATTGGCAATAAGCAAACCATGTTGGAACAATAGTCATTGAGAGTTTTTGCGAAAATACTGAATTTAATATAATGTGCTTGAGCAAATCAAGCTAGCTTTAATCGCTAAATCGAATCACTCATCCATATATGCATATTATGCAAATATCCGATGTTTCGGTTGAAGGAATAAACCGATTAATTGCATATAAAATTTTGGCCCAGAGGCTATGCAATTAAGCGGAGTTGACTGTATGCAAAAACCCGCAGCCAACTACAAGGAAATTTTCAGAAAAATCCATATCTTAAAATCTTGAAAGACAGGTCATGGCAATTTACTAGACATTTGTTTTCAGAGAGAGCATCGCCTGGACTCTTTCCGGTTGAAAGTCGACATCTGACTGTGAAAGTAGAGGGGAAGAAAGCAGCGGTCACCAAGTGCCAGAAGCATGCGCCTTTTGAATTTCCCGCCCCCCCCCAGCGCTGCTTAAAACAAGAGTGCGGTTCCAGCTGCTTACTCTAGTGATCGAGAGAAAATAGTCAATCTTTTCATTTTTCCAATACATGACTATCTAGCTTTCACTAGACTATCTGCCTATCGTAAAAAAATGATAGAAAGATAAATTTACTTGCGATTTTCGGAGTAAGCAGCCGGAACCGCTCTTCTGTCATAAGGGGCGCGCGGGCTGGACATTCAAACGGAGCGTCTGGCACTTGGTGACTGCCACTTTCTTTCCTTGAATTTTCACGATTAGAAGTCAAATTTCATCTGGGAAAAACTTATCAAAAAACATCTTGAAAGCCGTGCAATGATCTCTCGAAAACAGAATTTGCATAAAAGAGCACTGTTGCATCATCAAGTTATGGTGCATCTACAGCGGCATAAGCACTCATCGGTGCATCGAATTCACGCAAAATGAATTCACACATCAAATGGAACACATTTGACAAGCGAAGCACATGTGGTTGTTACAGGTTGCTAATTGTCAGTGCTGTACCTACTGTACAAGTGACGATGAGAAGAAAAAGTCCATCCGCTACTGGCATCACAAATACCTGTGTGTTTTTACCTATATCCCAGGCTTTCCTCCCGTCCCTGCCCTATCGTTACATACCTGCATCAAATAATACGACAGCAGCCAGAACCAACAGACAGGGAATGTCATGGGCTCGCGTATTGGAAAAGGCATCAAAGAACGGTAGCGAAACCCGAAATCGACTCCGCTATCGATGCTCGCATTTTTATACCCAGAGGCCTCTCATTACGTTGAAATGATGATTGAATGCTGGAGACTAAATCATAACTAAATTTAGGGCTTACGAAGCTCGTGGAGTTCAGAGTTTCATCAAATATAGAGCTTAAGCTTTTCTGATTACTGCACGTGAAATACACCGGTGCGGCTGGTGCGACTTAATACCAGTGACCCAATCGTCCAAATCCGTTTGCTGAACTCAAGTAAAAGGGTGGGACTGAACGCTGGCGGTAGTAACCTCGAGCTTCGGAGCAGTCTCGTCAATAACATTCAGTTAAAAGCGGGTTTCAGTCTGCAAACTATAATCATTTGTCAACTGACTAACCCGAATCCAGAGCTCGCTATCCATCATCATTTCCTTTAATCTAGGTTTGAAATTTTGATTCGGGACGGCAGTGAAAATACCGAATTCGTGATTACTGTATCCGCACGTGAAGCTCACGTTCATATATGGTGTTCTTACAATTAGACAAATCAAATCTCTCTAAACGCATTGGCCTTCTTATCTAAATCGAGGAGAAAAACTTTTATTTTTGTCATGCTAGAAGTAGTTTTTTCTAGTTAGTAGAAGAAAATGTCATTGTAGTTTTTTCTTTCTGCAGTCTCAACGAAAGAAGAAGTTGCACAGACATTGCATACTGTTTTGTGTGCAATCTTACCTGAACTCATCGCTGATGTACAATTGTTGACGACCCAAGCTAACGTTTAAAATTGGAGTATAAAGTTATCTGCACGGGTACAGTGACATGTAAGAGCCATTTTGCATTTCAATATCACTCAGATTTTGCTAATTACCATTTACTGCTTAAAACAGTGTACTCGCAGTCCAGTCATTTGAGCGGAGGATAGGAAAAAAATTCACATGGTTACTACTGCAGCCATAATTTGAAGTTAATGTATATCACTGAGTGTTTTTCATATCAGCGGCAACTGAGAACGAAGCAGCGAAAATCGTCACGACCGCAATGCTGATCCACTTACAAATCTGAAACAGATAGCAGGTTGTCCCATCGCATACTGAAAAAAGGATACACTGTGTAACAAAATACCATATGTCCTGTAGGCACTGCACACATCAGCTCAGTTATTCTGCGTTATCAATAAATTATGGAGCATCTCCAGCTGGATCAGCATCAGCATGTGGCGCTCGCATTCACATCTTTGCTAGCCAGGATCGATTGCGCGTGAATGTGGTGAACGCAGGTAAAGAATAGAGCTATTGTGATTGCGCCTCTGCGTGGATTGCATCTCCAAAGTGCATTTAGCGCATGTTTCAGCTGCAAGAGTTTTAGCTGTCTCTTATGAAGCTCCACGACCTTATACCTGATAACGATGCAAATGCTATGGTGAGCGATCCATGGTTCCTTCGACTTGACGAAGTTTGAGCTATATTTTTTTATTCCTCGAACCACAAATACTGTACGCCACCATGAAACCCCTAAAAATGTACATTTTTCGGTTCTGAATATTATTTGGACCATTTGGTAGGAGCGGTAAAGCTGGCTTACTCGTCATGACAGCGACTTTACTACCGCTTGCGCGCAGACTCGCGGTAAAAGTGGCCCCCAATTATCAATATGATGTCATAGCTCACCTTATTTAACGCAATCTGACTTTCTATTGATATAAATCAAGGAATCATAAATGCTCACCCCGAGCTTATCCTGCGCATCTAGTGCTAGTACGATAGGTGGGAATAATAAAAGCGCAGTTATTAAATTGTATTTTTTCGTAAAACTTTTGTAAAATAGTGCCTGTTCATAACGTCGCTGTAGCAATATAAAAGGCACCTCCGTCAATCGTGGCGATAATAGTAGCCTTGGACAATCTACTCGTCAAAACTTGCTTCAAAACTCTAGGCTTTCTGTTCAACAATTCGTTTGCAATAGAGAATGCTTTCCCAATTTATAACCGAGATGACAAATGTGTATTATGTTTCCTTACACTCTACTAAAGTCTCTTTCGAAAAATCAAATTCATACCTGTTTTGAATAACGCACGCAAAGTCGCCAGCAATTCAAAAAATATCTTTGAGTTAGGGGGGGGGGCTGAACGACATGGGGGGAACAGCAGTGAAAGTCAAAATAGTGCCATTTTTGATGCACCCCTGCTTATGTGTACGTCGACGCAAGTAGTTGCGATCCATATGATTGAGCGCTGAAACATTGAAATTACCAACAGCAGCTCGAGCTGTGGCGCTTGTCGAAGTTACGATACTGCACATCAGTCAATACTCTATTTTGTGAGATTCGCGACTGACCTAGTGCGCAATGGAAAGCAGGACTGATACTGCAGTCAGCCCCTACATAGCCAAACGCGTAGCGGCAAGAAAACGAGCTGTGTCTCATAGCTAGCTGAATCACTTGTGTAAGGCGCATCCCAACCATATACCGTATTTCCACGAAGTTCTCCCCGGGGAAGAAATTTTTTCAAATCGGGCCCGGACGGGGGAAAATAACCAGAGGGAGGAGGATTTCCAGAGGGGTAGAATAAAACTCAAACATTTTCCCGATGCCATGATAGAATGATGGACAGCCTAAAGCTTGTTAAAAGTACCGCTAACTTCGTTTATTTCAAGACGTCCCGCATTCATGCTACTCATAGCCGAATTCATTCAATATGCACGATAACTTCGTCTTCAACCTCATCTTCATCATCTTACTCTTCAAGAAAAATATTTTTTCTCGCTAGCAATCATATCCTTCACATCTTCCACACATGATGATACTGTGCGGCAATTCAAATTCGTCCCCAGGGGAGGATTTCCAGAGAGAAGGGGTGATAAAGTTCAATCGGGGTCTAGACGAGAGAGAATAACCAGAGAGGGGGAGGATTTCGAGGGGGTTGGGGGGGGATCGCGAGAAAATACGGTGCTTGCAAACCAATCTTAATCGACGAGTATTTACGGGCATTTTTATTAATAACCGGTCTCCGTATCTCTAATACGACTTTCAAGTTCTAGTCTATAGCTGACACAGTAAAATATCTGGTAGTAATATAACGAACTTTATCTACGCAAGCACATAGCTGCTAAAGATAAGATAACTGGCCCTAAGGGTAGCTCGACGTTGCCAGTGATGGCCGATGATGAGCGAGGTAAGAGGCACCTGAACAAGCACGAATTTGTTATTCGACCAAATACCCATCCACTTTTGATGGCCTCGGCAAATGAGAATGTTGGGGTCTTCTTTGATGCATACATGAAGCTTGTGAGAGTTTTACTCCGTTCACTGCCGCGTTCTGAATGTACATCGTAACGTAATCGCGGCTTACTGTACAGCTGATATAAATATCCGTATCTACATTCGCAATATATCAAATCGATATTGACATCATTTGAGAGGCTTTCTGAAAGACTCGACTGCACAGTCGAATTTTTCGACCCTTTTTATGTGCTCTGTCGAAAGTACTTACAAAACTGATTGTCTTGGCGGGAGTAAAATTGTTAAAAAATGCCTATACCTGGAAATAGAGCATGATAAAGGTCAAAAAGGTGAATTTTAGTCGAACAAATTATACATTGCTGTTTCAGGTTTAAAACAATTTTTAAAATATAGAAATGATCGCTACAGTACGAGGAATCGATTGTTAATTGAAACATATTATGCACCAATTCAACGAAATTTTTTAAATATGTACTCCAAAGGTGGCAATTTAATGTATTCATCAGCGGACTTGTGAGAGGCTTTTTGTCGTCGAAAATGTAATTTATGAGTGTAATATCACGCGCATGACAGTAAAAAACAGATTGACGGACACTATGATTTGATGGTTTGACTGTACCCTTACCTGCCAGGCTGCGTCTGGATATTTACGACCAACCATGTCTTTTCTATGGACGCGAAATCATCCGCCCGAGTAGGCGGTATCGCTGGGGATAACAAGAAGCTGTGATCAGGATGAATGTTTTCCGTTAAAGTTCCCTGTAACAATCACATTTAATTGAGCTCAGCGCGGGGGCATGTGCCTAGAAAGCCACAATATTTAAGCAAAGTACATTTCCAGTCTCTAAACCAAGAGTTATATATACGCGCACAGCAAAAAACCTCCAACGAATGCAGCTTTCACAGAATTGTTTTGATAAGAACACGTTGGGTGTGACATGACGATAAAGCAAAAAAAAGCAATGCTAGTAAAAAATTCAGTACAATGCTACTGTATGCACCAGTCTTCTTTCTGTTCCCCAACCCTTCCAATCTTGTAACAGGTGAAGTATAATCACTTGTCATAAAATCTTATAATAAATTCTTACATAAGTTTCCACGTCACAGCATTTTGACAAAGTGATATTTTGAAAAAGACGAGGAAAACTCCCGCAAGTTTTTTCTGATTTTTGATTATTTATATGACCGTCCAAAACTCACTACTTTTCAATTCTTTCTAAAAATTGCAGCTTTGAGTTTTTGTTTGGAATGCTTGTTTACCAGAATCATGATATAAAAATCTGAGGCGTTCACAACAGAAAGCCAAATATTTCGTACCGATGAAAAAATTGAGCCCCCACAGGAAAAAAATCCTGGTCTCAAAGCAAGAATACCATGAATGGAGATAAGTGTTATTTAATTGACGATTTGAAAGTTTTGATGAACAGTCCGAATGAACAATGATTTTTCAGCCTCTTTCTTTCGGGTGTCCTTACTTGTATCGCAATCAGATGATGATCTAGTCATTGTAAAAACTTGCCTATTCCAACGTCGATACACATAAACGAGGGTCGATCCACTCACATACACGCACACAGCCCCCAAAATCCAAATAATATTTCTTAAATTTGATAAAAACAAGCTAATTTTACTTCCTTGAAGTTTAGGGTTTGCGCTGATTTTATACAATCGGCTCTCAGGAAGTAGAACTATCCTGAACAGAAAAGAAGCGTACAGTGATAATAAAATACTTAAAGCTGGCGATGAGCTTACAACTGATATTTCCCAGAATTTTTTATTCCTCCGCTTGTATTTTGTTGGATAACCGATCGCACAAACTCGATCCAAGGATGAGGCGAATATGAAAAATAAATTAGCTGTCATAGCCACATCTTCGAATGGGATGACCAAGTGGGATGCCACCCACATCAGGTGATAATTTTTTCTGAATCCCTTCACGCCACTTGTACTATTTATTCCCGACATCCAATTCAACATAATTGGTTTAAAAACTGATGACAGACAGAGGACACTTTTGGAGGCGCCTTCGTATAGTTGAAATTTTGAGACTCCACTCGGGATCCATCGCGAAAATAATTTTTTTGTAATAGGAGAATATGGCCAACAAAGTCAAATAATAGGCATGTGGGTCGCACCAAGTAAAAGGAGGTGAACGATAGGCCATCAATAAATTGAATTATGGACTTTGATTCAAAAATCAAACAGCTGGAATTCGACATAGTCCCAAACGTGAAATGATCATTCTCTATTGTCGCTTACTTCGAGCTTCAACAGGATCGTCTACTCGGTAAGTAGAAACATCCGATGGCTAGCCGACTCGCTCATTTGAACGTTTCGCCTTCTGTTCTGATGTTCGAGGAGAGCGGAAAAAAGCAGAAGAAGGTGTGTTTCTAAATGATACGTCTCCATTAGAAACGGCGAGCTAAGGGGTAGTTGAAAGTTTATTCAGGGTTCTATTGGCGGTTAGATAAGCCTAATAAGAAAAGCAGACTCAGCTATGAAGAAAAAACTATTCGTAGCCTGTCCTCAAGCTCAAAAACATAACAAGTTACTGTACTTCATCTAAGACCAGTCGAAAAAATCAAAAAATCAGATAAGAACGCTTAATGGCACAATGAAGTCTTTTAAATGGTGATTCGCTAGAGCGGGCTCGAGCAGCGTCGCCAGATGCAGCTAGAATCCGCAAGATCGGGCGGATTTTTTGCAGGATAAACAACGGATCGACTGTTTCAGCGGAATTTGCAGTGGATATTGGGTTTTTTTGGCGGATTCTGGCGGATTGGTGTAAATCTGAATATAACTAGCGGCCCACGCTACCACATTATTGAAGCAGCGTGCCCTTTGTCTAAGACTGGTTGAGGCAGTTTTGTCCGCGTGTTTTGATCTGAAGGGTCGATTATACGAGTATGGGCCAGAAATAGGGAACGCAAATAATTTTTCGACCACTCCCAGCCCTATCTACTGTATTTGGCAACAAATTTAGCTCAGCTCACGATCAATTGGTACTAAGTAAAGTCAGAGGTCTTGATCCGCTCGTCCTTGGCTCCTCATTCTTCAGTATTGTGTGCTCTAATTACAAGATTTAGACAGAGTAGGGTGGTCGGTGGCGTCAGGGCCTGACCACCCTTTTTGTCCTTCAACCCCTTCCCCTTCGGGTTGGTGCCCCTCGCCCCCCCCCCCCAGCGTGCACAGTAATCGCAAAACGACGTACATACATATAGATATAAACTTTTAAATTATATCTTGTGGAAAGATAGGAATAAAGTTTTATGTACGTCGTTTTGCGATATACAGTATCGATAGATAACTATATCTGACTTTCACTTCATCTCAACACTGATAGACACATACCGTAACACCTTACAGCGGAAAGATAATTTAAAATCTTGAAAAGATATTTTACCATCTAAAGGTTGACAAGAATGAAACATTTCAGAGCTGACCTAAGCACCACTTCATTGCATACTCGAGCCCAGCGTTGCCAGATGCAAAAATGATTTTTCGCTGGCAGGGATCTGTAAATCCGCTAAAATTACGCTGTCATATTTAAGAAATCCGCCGACAAATCCGCTAAAATTTTTCCGCAAAGAAAAACGACATTTTAGCGACATCGCAATTTTTAATGAAGCACGAAGTTCATAGAACAACAAGCGTTCACTCACACATCGCCCATACTTTGCACGCTAAGGGGGGCGAGGGGCACCAACCCGAAGGGGAAGGGGTTGAAGGACAAAAAGGGTGGTCGGGCCCTGACGCCACCGACCACCCTACTCTGTCTAAATCTTGTAATTAGAGCACACAATACTGAAGAATGAGGAGCCAAGGACGAGCGGATCAAGACCTCTGACTTTACTTAGTACCAATTGATCGTGAGCTGAGCTAAATTTGTTGCCAAATACAGTAGATAGGGCTGGGAGTGGTCGAAAAATTATTTGCGTTCCCTATTTCTGGCCCATACTCGTATAATCGACCCTTCAGATCAAAACACGCGGACAAAACTGCCTCAATCAGTCTTGGAAAATGGGCACGCTGCTTCAATAATGTGGTAGCGTAGGCTGCTACTTATATTCAGATTTACACCAATCCGCCAGAATCCGCCAAAAAAACCCAAAATCCACCGCAAATTCCGCTAAAACAGTCGATCCGTCGTTTATCCCGCAAAAAATCCGCCCGATCTTGCGAATTCTAGCTGCATCTGGCGACGCTGCTCGAGCCCGCTCTAGCGAATCACCATTAAAAAGACTTCATTGTGCCATTAAGCGTTCTTATCTGACTTTTTGATTTTTTTCGACTGGTCTTGGGTGAAGTACAGTAACTTGTTATGTTTTTGAGCTTGAGGACAGGCTACTAATAGTTTTTTTTTCATAGCTGAGTCTGCTTTTCTCATTAGGCTTATCTAACCGCCAATAGAACCCTGAATAAACTTTCAACTACCCCTTAGCTCGCCGTTTCTAATGGAGACGTATCATTTAGAAACACACCTTCTTCAGCTTTTTTCCGCTCTCCTCGAACATCAGAACAGAAGGCGAAACGTTCAAATGAGCGAGTCGGCTAGCCACCGGATGTTTCCACTTACCGAGTAGACGATCCTGTTGAAGCTCGAAGTAAGCGACATGAGAGAATGATCATTTCACGTTTGCGACTATGTCGAATTCCAGCTGTTTGATTTTTGAATCAAAGTCCATAATTCAATTTATTGATGGCCTATCGTTCACCTCCTTTTACTTGGTGCGACCCACATGCCTATTATTTGACTTTGTTAGCCATATTCTCCTATTACAAAAAAATTATTTTCGCGATTGATCTCGAGTGGAGTCTCAAAATTTCAACTATACGAAGGCGCCTCCAAAAGTGTCCTCTGTCTGTCATCAGTTTTTAAACCAATTATGTTGAATTGGATGTCGGGAATAAATAGTACAAGTTGCGTGGAAGGATTCAGAAAAAATTATTACCTGCTGTGGGTGGCATCCCACTTGGTCATCCCATTCGAAGATGTGGCTATGACAGCTAATTTATTTTTCATATTCGCCACATCCTTGGATCGAGTTTGTGCGATCGCTTATCCAACAAAATACAAGCGGAGGAATAAAAAATTCTGGGAAATATCAGTTGTAAGCTCATCGCCAGTTTTAAGTATTTTATTATCACTGTACGCTTCTTTTCTGTTCAGGATAGTTCTACTCCCTGAGAGCCGATTGTATAAAATCAGCGCAAGCCCCAAACTTCAAGGAAGTAAAATTAGCTTGTTTTTATCAAATTTAAGAAATAGTATTCGGATTTGGGGGGGAGGTGGCTGTGTGCGTGTGTAAGAGTGGATCGACCCTCGTTTATGTGTATCGACGTGGGAATAGGCAAGTTTTTACAATGACTAGATTATCATCTGATCGCGATACAAGTAAGGACATCCAAAAGAAAGAGGCTGAAAAATCATTGTTCATTCGGACTGTTCATCAAAACTTTCAAATCGTCAATCAAATAACACTTATCTCCATTCATGGTATTCTTGCTTTAAGACCAGGATTTTTTATCCTGTGGGGCTCAATTTTTTCATCGTTAAGAAATATTTGGCTATCTGTTGTGAACGCCTCAGATTTTTATCTCATGATTCTGGTAAACAAGCATTCCAAACAAAAACTCAAAGCTGCAATTTTTAGAAAGAATTGAAAAGTAGTGAGTTTTGGACGGTCATTAAAATAATTAAAAATCAGAAAAAACTTGCGAGAGTTTTCCTCGTCTTTTTTAATATCACTTTGTCAAAATGCTGTGACGTGGAAACTTATGTAAGAACTAATTATAAGATTTTATGACAAGTGATTATAATTCACATGTTACAAGATTGGAAGGGTTGGGGAACAGAAAGAAGACTGGTGCATACAGTAGCATTGTACTGAATTTTTTACTAGCATTGCTTTTTTTTTGCTTTATCGTCATGTCACACCCAACGTGTTCTTATCAAAACAATTCTGTGAAAGCTGCATTCGTTGGAGGTTTTTTTGCTGTGCGCGTATATATAAGTCTTGGTTTAGAGACTGGAAATGTACTTTGCTT